>JAPYZJ010000334.1:0-54628 GCA_030522765.1 Ophioninae sp. B BG-2022a
GGTTTTGAAACTTTACGAACTCTCTTAGTAGCAGTTGGTAACTTTGAAGGTAAGGTCAACTGTTTGTTCTGGACTTTATTTACAGCCTCTGTCATTTTTCCTTGAGACCACAACTCCGGCAACAGTCTTTCTTTTGTACGTGCAACCATCTACAATTAAATAAATATGAATCAATGACCTCAAACATCTAATAAATCAGTCAGTTTAAAAGTGTGATCCGATTAGCCCCATAACCAAGACTTTTGAAATAAATATTTTAGACGTTAACCTCTAAGATCATACTTGAAAGCGAATCGGTTCTTTGATATAGACACCTCGCTTAGCAATATAAACCAATATAGTTTAGTTTGAACACAAATCCGTAATGTGACACAACGAAATAGTAAGTATGTAACTTGGATGAGCGCCGAAATTGACAGTGACAGACACAAACGACCGAGTCGCTGACGAGCGGCGTCAGCACTGATGTACAAGGACGATCGAAATACCGCCTATGTCGGGAGGTGCGGGCTAAGAGGAGAGACGCAAAACGCCGACCAAGCGCGTTACATATGAATGCAAAATTTGAATGATCAACCGATTTGTTATTTTGATCCGATTCGCCCTGTGATCCGATTCGCCTCGGTCTACCCTATTTGGCTCTTCCGTTACCTTTGAACAGGCTACGTGGAACTTTATGTCCAGAGGCTCGTAAAGAGGCGCCCCGTTGGGTGAAAGCCGATTTCGTGCGAAACAACGGGAAATTCTTTGGCCGATACAACTTTTGGTTTTACGAAAGGTTACAGCCTCTACGCTCTTACGACCGCGGAAGAAAGTCCACGAGCATCCCCGAGGGGATTCCGGATAACGCGTTCGTGCATTCATCGAAAATTTGTGTGGACGAGTACGAGAGACAATTGACGAGTGGACAACGGGAGCCAGTAGCGGAATTTGTCCGATTCGGTAGATGGCGGGGGGCTACTCGACACCTCCACGAGCCTAAACTTCGAGATGGCCGAACGCGGCCGCCGTGCCGCATTTCCACGAGCGATCGAAGTCTTCGTCGGAGTTGAAGATAATTGACGACACGGAAGACAATCGTCGGCACGTTTCGCGGCCCGTTGAGGCGGTACGCGAGTCAACTTCCTCGTTAGAAACGAAATGCATTTTTTTATACTGCTTTAATTTTTGTGTGTACACTCGCGTTAAGCGAACGACGTTCGTTATTTCATCGGCAACAGCTTTTTAAAATGGCGGTTGGTCAGAGCACTCGAGTCAAGCCGATTGCTATTTTAGTACTTAATTTTTTATAATAATAACTAAACACGTTCATTTCCAACACTCCTCGGATCATTATTTTCTTATACTCTTATAATTATTTCTTATGATGAATGTTACAATGCTCAAATGTATCGTATATTTATATTTTCGGAGTAAAAAAATAATAGCTGTACCGAAGACCGGTAAATCGGCTAGTACTACGTTGAACCGCCTCGTGGGCGCTCGCGCAGCACGTTCCACGAAACACGAGTCGATTGTAACAGGCACTCGCACCGATAGCCACTTTGTCGTAACGAAAATACCCTCGGAATAACCGTATCGAGAAACGCGAAAGTCTATAATATTGCGATTGGTCGGAGCGCAACGAGTGTCAATCACGACCCCAATTAGACATTCTCGAGTGTCTCGAAACTCGCCTGGTAACGGGAGAACTACGTCTCGCATCAATTTATGCAATATTCATTAAATGTAATGGTTCGCGGTGCAGCGAGTGCGGAAGCCGTACATACTCTCCCCGTGGAACGATAAAATTTTTAACCCACGAGACACGCGGCTAACCTCGCACAGACTTAATATACCCGCACTGCGGGATTGTTCCACATTGGCTAATTTCATCCGAGCTCCGTAGTACTCGGGTGAGTCGAAATCTCGATGCCTCGATACAATCGTGTGAATCGCGGCTCGTACGAACCGCCGGGACTCGCGGGGACTACACGACTCGCGAATAATAAATCACTCTCGACGCGGTTGCCGTTTTCCCAGCGTCGATCGAGCAATCATAAAAGCCGTCTCACCGAACCGATTTCGCATCGGAGAACGTGTACGACGCGCTGCCATCTCAACGAGTCGACGAAAACCGCGCGAGTCTTGGAGGTCTCGTTTCGTGCGAACGAAACACCTACCGGAATTATGCCGATGGAGGGCTGGGGGGGGGCAAGGGCCGTGACAAATTCTATTTCGCGCTGACCGAACATCGGGATGTCGGCATCGTTGCCGCTGTTGTAGCTCGCGAGGATTACATCGAGGCCACCGAAACTTCTCGATACGTGTCCAACGATTTATCAGCATCCCCGGCGGTAAGCTTGGAAAATATTGTCGTTGGAAGGGACGGGTATTATCCGAAAATTCATTCGACTCGGTTGGACGATTATCGCTGTAGCGCCCGGGGCCGCAATGAGAAGAGCGGCGAGCGTTGTACACCTGTTTTCGTATTCAACGTTCGTTTCGCCCTATTCTTTCATGAGCGTCCACGCGATTTCTCGTAATTAACCTAGAAACAGTCCTGACAGTTTCGACAGCTTCGTTTCACCGATGGCTTGTAGATTGCCGTCGAAAGTCTCACTACCGTTAGCCAACGTTACCTAGTCACTACTGTCACTATCGTTACAAGTTACAATCCAATCGAGTCCGCGTCCTTCTCGTCACTTTCCGAAACGAGGATTGCCGCGCCATCTGTTGACCGTGTCTCCAAACATGCATAAAAATGCGAGAAATATCGCATTGGAAAGAGGAGAGGTTAGAATTGTACGAGACGCGTGACAGGGTGAAACAACGATGTCTACAGCTGCACGGCAAAGCCCTCTCTCCCCATTGAGAAGAGAGGCTGACAATTTTCTCGAAATAGCGAAGAATAAAAGTGGGCACGACGCGCGCGGTGATAAAGCTTCCGCCGCGGTGTGTTTGTCATTCGAAGCACGTAGCGACGCACCCGAAATCACATTGAAATCGGAGATCGAAAGAGGCACGCGTTCGTAAATGAGGCGAGAGGCCTGCTAAACTGCGGGTGAGAGAGAGAGAGAGAGACCGACCCTGTCTCGTACGAGCGCCCCCTCGTTCCGGCCGAACGCGTATCCTGACAGAAACGAGACGACACGATCGGACCGATAAATTTCACGAGCCGATCCGTAAGTTACACGGGAAGGGGAGGGGGGGGGCGATCCTCGACGAAGTACGTACAACACGAGGGCAAAATTATACCTACTTTCGACTGCGAGTACGATGATACACGAGTTTGAGCTAGTTTTGTCCTTTCGCAATGATATCGCGTTCAATGAAAAAGAATAAAAGCTTCGAGTCCCTGAAACAAAAGCAATAGCGCGTTCCTTGCGAACACGTTGAAACACAAGCTACGACACAACTGGTCGCAACCAAGAATCACCGTTCACGGATCTACTGACCCCGTTCTTCCTCATTGAGATCGTCGTCCGGCGTGAAAGCTGGTTTTAGTGCTTTTTTGGTACGCCTTTCTCTGCTTCAAACGAGTCGAGGGAGGCCGGTTTGTCTTCTCTTAAAAAAAATGGATTTTCTTGACTCACCGCACGAGACGACAGTCTCGATTAACGCGTATCGATGACGCTCCATCGTTCGTGCCACTCGGACGAAATGGCATAGAGTTTTGTTTTCGAGTCCGAACGGCGCGTCGTACACTTTCGATTCGTTGGTGTAGACGTCAGGGGCGAGCTCGCACGAATCGTAAAATCGTTTTCCATCTCCTCCGATCTCTTTTCTCATTCGCTGTTCCACACCCGGCACAGATGCTACCTTATAAACTGAAACTCTCGACTGTAGGCTGGATATTCTCGCCCCGGAGTATGCGTATAAGCAAAAAAAGAGCGGAGGACAGTTTCGGAGGGGTTGGAAAATATGCGAGGTTCGAAGCTGAAAAGGCTTTTTAAAGGAAGGGCTGAGAAAGAGTGTACGTTCCGTCAAGCTGTCGCTAAAAAAAAAAAAAAAAGAAAAGACGGAAGTCTGCCTGCCAACTTATGAGATACGTAGATATCCCGAACTGGGTATATAAGGTCGAAGCTCCTCGGCGTCGCGTGTCGACTATTGGCGTGTATTCGCTTCCTTTCATAGCCCGCTTCGCCGGTCTATTTGAAAATTTTGTCCACTTATCGTCTCGTCTCCTTTTTCGCACCATCTTTCGAGTATTCGCGAATCCCCCCCGCCCCCCGATCCTTACGTCCATTTTTCAACGTTCGCGTATAAGCGTCCGCTACGAAACGTACCAATCTCGTTCACGGAAAGCTGTTCGCCTTAAGCTCCGCTCTGTACGATGACCCGGCTCCGACCAAATCCGGATCAAGCGGAACGGTTTCATCGTTCGCTCGCAAGCAACTCGAGAGATCAACGATTCGGTCCCTCGTTATTTGAGCCCTTGTGCTTCTTCGAGCCAAATTTCTAGATTTTCCAGTGTACTCACCGGTGCTTGCAAAAAAGGAGAAAAACGCAAAGTTGTACATTGCCGATACGAATATCGATACTCGAGCAATGGAATCTTCAAATTTCAACGTTCACGTCGCTCACGCGCTTTTTCTCTCTTTTTCGTCTCCTCTCGTCACACGCGCACACGTGCACTCGACGTTCCGTTTCCCTTACTGCCGGTTATCGCGTCGCAACGATCTTGAAATATGGCAAGATCGAGCGACGCAAGCAAGGCGGGTCGAGCAGCCTTCTCCGCTTCTGCTTCTCCGTAGAAAAAAAAACGTTTGACCGCTCGTGATAGCTGAAACGAAGTACAAGTGCACGGGAACCATGTACAAAAGGAAAGAACGCTTGAAAAAGAGCGCAAGAGCTTCGAGTCTCGTTTCGATAGCGCTTCACGCGTGCTGAACAAACAATCTTGAAAAAGTTGCATTTTTCCATGAGCCGCGTGGATTAAACGACCGAGATAAAAAATAATAACAAATTTGAAACGACCATACCTTTTTCACGATTCTGTTGCAACTGGAACGTTCGCGATTCACCCGCAAACTGTTTTAACGGAACCAAGAGTTTTATCAGAGGTGTCGGCAACCGTTTCGAAAACCTCGTTGTTTTTCAAACATTCTTTTTACTTTCCAAGAAAAGGAACTCCGCAAGGAAGGAAATTAAAAAAATGCTTTTCATCGGATTTTCGAGAGGCTCCAGTAGCTAGAAAACGATCCGGATCTTCGCGTTACTAACAAACTACCCCCGATCAGTCTCCGGTCTTTTCTCCGATTTCTCGCATAATTTCCACGTTAAAGCGCGTGTGTTTTTTTTTCTTTTTTTTTTTTTGCTCGCGTCTCGGGTACTCCTGGGACGCGAGCTTTCCACCGTTGGACCGTGTCGAATCTCTCAGCGCTGGCGCCTACGTCCCTCCTCCAACGCCGGGCCGTGTTCTCGAGGCGCTCGAGCAAAAAACAAAGAGTCAAAAAAAATGGTTTTCCGCGAGAAACACGAGAACGTGAGAAACGATCGTGGAACGTCCTCGGGTGATTTACGCCGATCCGCTTCCGTCGGAACGGAACACCCCGCGGTAAAGGGGCTGCGGGGGAGAAACAAAGACAGAGGCTGAGTTTTGGGGAGAAAAAGCGGAGCTCCGATCGCGCCGGGTGCTCCGCTCGAGCAGCCGTGCCAATTCCCGACGACGGACCCCCCCCCCTGCCTATAGAGCATACTTTTTTTTAGCCCAAGTTTTACCGATATTCACGAGGCTATCGCGCTCGCGTTGAACGAAGAAAATAATACCTAACACGAGCATCCCTCTCGGCTGTCGAACAGTTTGCAACGATTATGATAATCCCCGAGGGGAGAAAAAGTTTTCGGTCTTTTGGCGCTCGTGTATTAATTATTGGACGAATCGTGACGAATCGGAGCATTTTGGCGGCACGATCCGTTCGATTCTTCGCGCGTACCTAAAATGACTACACGAGTGATCGATGGGCGACTCGTTTGTCGCGTATTGTCTCAAAAGTAATGGACGCTGATAAAAGGTGACTAAGATTTTCGTGTTTATTCGAGCATGTTGAAAGTACAAGTTTCGGTAAATACTTTTCGTCGGTGTCGCAGCGGATCCGCTTGGTTTCGTCAATGACGAATACGGAGACTTCTAGGGAACCGTTTTCGGAACCGAGCGGCTATAGGATCGGTTGAGATTCGTTCGATCGAAGGCCTTTGACCGGCATCGTTGGAATTCTTGGGCTCTATCGGTACGATGTATCCTTTGTTCCGTTTGCTTCGTCAAAGTGTACAACGACGGATGCGGAGTATCGCCGAATCGATGGATCTCGATCGGTCGATCGATCGTACAACTAGCTGGGGAAAGAGGAGGGAAAGTGGGCTGTCGTTAGGGGACGAAGCAGCGGGACGATTACGCGAACGCGCGAGAGTCGGCAGTTTTACTCGAACAGGGCTGCGCGTCGTCGGGAGCAGCCTGCCATTGTCCCGACCATGCAGCCCCCTGTAAAATTGGCAGATCCGTGCTTTCCCCCCTCTCGGATATTCCTCGATTGGCGAGTTCCCACGGCGAACCGTTAGCCGCTGTTTTGCCGTTTTCACGACGCGACAAGGATTGCGAGGGCCCGACACTCCTCGTCGCGTTTCCCCAATAAATCTGCAAATCAGTGCTCGTTGTTGATTCGGAGTCGGCTATTTTCGCGGTGATTTTGCAAGCACCGGTTCTTCCATCGACACCGCAAGTCCCACTATTTGTACCTCGGCTCTGGTGCGGTCTTTCGATTGTTCGAAGGGGCAGTTTTCGCGGCACTCGGCGCAACTGATTATCGTCCGCGCCTCTTACACCAGGAGTCTTTGAACCACCACCGATATCGTAACCGTCACTCGAGATTTCGCTACCCTCGCGACGCCTTCGTCCGCGCTTGTGCCCGAGCTCTTTACCCTCGTTGCGACGCGTCGAACAATTCACGATCTCCGCACCCTCCTCCTCCTCCTCCTCCTGGTCGTCGTGCGACAGAAAGTGCTGTCGCGCCGATGCCCAATGGTCCTTCTTCCGCTCGTGCGCTTTTCCATTATCAGCGTTCAGATGCGAAATGCTGCCGGTATCGGGTTCGCCGACACGCTTCTTCGACCGTTGATTCCGAACGACCCAAGATGCCAACTGCCTCGGGCTCCGTTCTTTCAATGTCACCTGCAAGATTCACACGTTCCTTCTTCGTTTTAAATTTTCATTTTTTTTTTTTTTGCCAAATTATCGTGGTTGGCTCGTCTTTTTCATTGTTCGGACATTGATGAATAACCACATGCAAAAAAACGACGACTCGTGATTCTTCCTAACAAAATCAGCGATTCGAGCGTCACTTTCGCCTTTGCGTTTTTCTTACTGAAAACGAGCGATTTACAACGACCGTGCGACCTCCGAAACAATAGCTCGACGATGCAATGGAAACCGGCAAAAATTCAATACACGGAGAAAAAACCAGTCTCCGCGTTTCTTTATAATTCTGGTTTTTGAGCTCTCTACGAAGTCAGCAATGAGGCCCGGCTCTCTTTGTTATTTCCTCTCCGATCAATCGAAAAATGAGGTTTTCTACAAAACATTACACGTTTTTGACGAGCGTTTCTTCTTTTCTTTTCGTTCTTGTTGTTTTTATTACACAGAAATGCATTACAATTAACCAAACGAGACGTTCGTCATCTTTATTGTTTGACGCATCAACGATTCTATCGCGTGCGGATCCGAGCAGTCCTCGTCGGTACAGCGCTTCGTTCGTCGTTCGCTATCGGTTACGGTACCGTACACGCGGCTCGGTCTATCGGATGATTCTTTTTCAGTCTCCTCGCGACAACGGAAATCTCAAGTATGGAGGTGGGCGGGGGGGGGGCGACTGATCGAGAATAGCCAAAATTGTTATTAATCGGGTGCATACGTTACTGTTGATGAGCAGTCGTTTCCATCCAAGAATAGGTGTAGATTTACACACGGTATATGCACAGATTTACAATAGCACAAAATTTCGTGTAGACACGACGGACCAAATGGCAAGGAAAAACAGTGTGAAATCGAAATCTCGTGGATGGCCCCCTCCAGGTGTTTTTCAATATTCTGGACCTAGCTGGAATAAATGCCTGGGTTTTGTACAGAGAAACAACAGGAAAAACAATTTCAAGGCAGGAATTTATTTATTCCAGTTAGCTGTAGAACTTGAGGTAAACTTGTCTCGACACGGATACGAGGGACAAGCGATTGGATTTTACCAAGATTTTGCTTTGCTACCGAGAATAAAGTCAACCGCTCGTCGTTGCGACCGTTCCAAACGAACACGCTTGTGTTTTGCGTTGCGTTCGTGCTGCTCCGCAGCTTTTTCCTAATTTCGTGCATGTCCGAACGTGAAAATTTAAATTCGTTGCGTCTTCAACGATGCCTCGTGGCAACCACGAATCTGCCTCAAATTTACCGATTTATTTTCCATTGTGGCAAATATAAACGCGCGAACTTTGCGCGACAACGCGATCCAAGTATTGAAGGCCCACTCGGCTTTTTAATAATGCGACGAGTCTGATAACCCGAATGATCACGAATGGAGCTTCTCATTGGTAAGCTTGACGCCCGGCAACGGTTACGCGCAAGCGTCGTACCGTACCGCACAAATGTTCAACAATTTACCGAATTGTCGAGAGTTTAACTGACAACGTCGCGAAAAATCAGATCAATGTATTGGAAAACGATAAAATTTGAACGACGCTCGAGAAGGTACACACAACGACAAATAACACAAGCGACCTTTCGTCAAAATAATTAATTACTTACACCCGACGACGAGGAATTGGCTACAGGTTTGTAAAATTGGTTAGGTACGTGATCATCGTCGCTCGCCGAATCCTTGTAGATTGAGCCGTGACGACCGTGGATCCACGTGAGCAAAAATGCCAGCAACGCGCACGAGAGACCGAGGCCGGCCGCCGCGGTGAGCTGCGAACGAGTGCGGCGAGGAACCCACCCGCTGGCGTAATACTCCCATATCGAAGAAACGAGAAGGGCACTTCCGGTTACATAAGACAACCCGATGCCACTGAAGATCCAGACGTTCTGAAACGCAACAGGAGTCGTCCTATTCGTGGATTTTACTGAATAAAAATTGAAGTTACGGAAGACGCGCGGATGTCCATTCGAGAGGCAGCGAGCTTCGTTGGAATATTCAAATAAATATTCGTAGGTTACAACGAATCGTACAATAACGAAAAGATACATTTGCTCTCAGTGGAATTTCGTGTAGCAAAAGTGTTTCCGGTACTCTTACCAATTTAGTCCAGTTCAAGGGGAACATGTGGACGATGTGCGAAATGTCCAGGAAAAGAAGAAGCGTAGTTACGAGGAGACAGAATACCGCGACGAAAATCATAAATCGCAAGCGGCCGACGAGTGGCAGCATGAACAGGCTGACTTTGGCCGTACCGGAACTGCAGAGGGTAGCTAAGCAAGCCACCGACGTTATCTGCAATCAGAATCGTACCCCACTCGCAGGCGTTTCACCTAATCGTCCTTGCGATAAAGGACAATACCGGGTATGAAAACGATTCACTTTGAAAGTGACGATGCAACTTGGATAGAGCCGGCAACACTAACGAGCAACAAGAGTCTGACGACGCCTGGAGTTGTCTTGAGGTGACCCTGGAGATCGCAATAGAGAACGAGATGCGTCCCACCGGGCCAGGGCAGTGTATCGGCGGAAGACCCGTGCCTCCGATCGCCGTGTCCGTAGTGACCGTGGTAACCGGCGTGCGAGTCCCATGAGTGTACGGTCGAATGAACACCAGGCGAATCCAGCTCCGACGACTGAGAGCTGATTCGCCCACCTGTCCTGCTACCTGCTATTTTCAAAGTCTCACATTTATGCATAATCCCAATTATCTCGATTCTTTTGCACATTCGTACGAACGGGTGCTCGCTTGGATCGTCGCGTTTAATAAATTTATTGGGTCATTTGAATCTCTCTACGGATAGATTCGTTCCGTCCGACGATACGAATCTTTCCTCTTATTTATCGTCGATTGACTATCCGAGAAAGAATTTCTATCGTCGATACGGATCTTTTACCGATCGATGCCGCTACAATTTCAATAAAACTTTATTCGGGACGATCTTTCGAGAAGAAAAAGTTGTATCGCGACACTTGCGGAGTGTCTTCGTACCAATTTCGAAATCCTGAATATCCTCGGGTTTCGAATAAGCCGACGGCGGTGGCTCCAGATCTCTAATTTCTTCCAACAACAAGACCTCTATTTCATCGGCGGCGTACAAATCGGAGACCGAGCGAAGATGATGCCGAGTCTCGCTCATTACTCCGAGCACGCCCGTTTCTCCCTCCTTACTCTTGTCAATTTTGGAGAAATAAGCGTACTCCTCTTTCTTACTCGGTTGTACGAGCGTACCCCGATCATTCGTCAGAGCGTCCCGTCGTCCGTGCATCGATCGCCGCGTCTCGCGTCGTTACCTCTGTCGCGTTCCGCTTCCATTGTCGACACTGGCGAACAAGTTGATCCATTAATTTATTCATTTCGGATATGCGTTTCGTTTACGGCATTCCAGTAGGGTGCATGAAAATATTGAGATTTGAAAATCGAGCGAATTATTCGAAAAAAGGCAGTGGCCCGATTTTGATGCGCCGACCCAAATTAACCCAAACGTAACGTGTAGGCCTGCTATAGGTTTGTTTGACTCTTTGAGAATCGCTCGATGAAACCCATTGATGAAACAAACGATTATCCCTTTAAAGTATCGAATCACGGTCTGTCAAGGGGCAATAACAAACCCACCTCGAATATCGCATTTTATGGCTTGTCCCTGCACTGATTCAAACATTTTCTAACGTTTCGAGATAAATTGCTTACGCTGGTTACATCGGTTACGGCGTCTCGGCGGTGAAGGCTCGTTGTATTATTATCAGACTTTTCGCGGAATATATGTGTCAAAATTATCTGAAATATTGCCATTACGAACTAAATCGAGTCTCGTAGAAATGTGTACGGCTTACGGGTCGCTCGAAACGTTTTGTCGTCAATAATCGATGGGTGTCGCTACAATCGACCGGTCGATATTAACCGGAGGCCGCCGCGAGTCCCTGTCACTGACCGCGTGAACTTGGCGATTCGACTTTGACTCGTTACGTTATTTTGCCGTAATCATTTCTAATAATAATTCTTTGTGAAACCTATCAAACTATTCCTGAGATCTCGACGGTCACGAATTTGCAATATAGGTTTGAAAATGTACGGAGTGGGGATGAGTATTGTCTTTTCCGGTGACAATTGCGAGAACGATGAAGTTGAAAGTGACACGGAACTCGCGCTCGGGCTATCGTCCACAGCTACAGTCAGGTTAGGTAAGAACCGTAGCGTTTCATTCGATCGAAGCGCCATCCCTGTTTGCAGTTTTCCGGACGAGTGAAAATCCTGACGTTCGACCTCATCGTTTTCGTAGTCGACGATTTCGTGTGAATCGGTACAACAGTTGACGTTGACAATCATACGCCGCACGGATTCGGCGATCCGAAGACGCCTCTCGCGACAACATTATAATGTGACCACGTCGTGAACCGTGCTCCAGTACAATGCGGTTCAATATTATCGTAGTGTCGACGATCATCCTTGCGATTGACAGTCGCAACGTGTCATCGTCGAAATACGACGCGAACCTACCAGCCGCGACGACGAAACGGTCTGACTTTGTTTCGCTATTTACGGAGGGTACGCTCGCATCGGGGGCATCTCCGATCAACGATAACAATGGAACATCAACGAATGATCACGATCCATCCGATGGCACCGTTTCGAGTTTACAAAATCAAACGACGAAAAGCAAAGAACCGTCCAAAGTTACCAAGATCGCTAACGAGGACAAAGAATCAAAATCTAGGGGAAACGGGCAAGCATCCCCGAGCACTACCGAACCGTATTCGGCGAGTACTCGGAATTCCGATAGAACAAATTCTACGAGCAACGGTACAACGGCGGCTTCCCTCGCCGAGCCGGTCCTCCCCGACAAAGCTTCCGCCGAGGAGGAACACAACAGTTCCATGTCCATATTCTTCGTTCTGTGCGTTCTGGCGCTGGGCATACTTCTTATTCATCTGATGCTCCGGACGAATTTCGAGTACCTACCCGAGTCTGTGGTGATCGTGTTCCTCGGCGGCGCCATAGGCATGACGATAAACATGATGTCCCATCAGAACATAGCCAACTGGCGCAAGGAAGAAGCCTTCTCGCCGACCGCGTTCTTCCTCGTACTCTTGCCCCCTATCATCTTCGAGTCGGGCTATAATCTTCACAAGGGCAATTTTTTTCAAAATATCGGCAGTATAATGGTCTTTGCTATTTTTGGAACAGCCGTATCGGCTTTCGTCATAGGCGCCGGAATTTACCTGCTCGGCCTTGCGGAGGTCGCGTACAGGCTGAGTTTCGTCGAAAGCTTCGCTTTTGGTTCTCTCATATCGGCCGTCGATCCCGTCGCTACGGTGGCCATATTTCACGCTCTGGACGTAGACCCTGTTCTCAATATGCTGGTTTTCGGCGAATCCATATTGAACGACGCGATATCCATTGTTCTGACGACTTCTGTACTAGAATCCAATAACGCGGCGACAACCGGCGAAGCCATCGTTCTCGGAATCAATCGATTTTGCCTCATGTTCTTCGCTTCCGCCGGAGTGGGAGTCGTTTTCGCTCTCATCAGTGCTCTTCTGCTCAAACACGTCGACCTGAGGAAAAATCCATCTCTCGAGTTTGGAATGATGCTCGTCTTTACGTACGCCCCCTATGTACTCGCGGAAGGCATACAATTATCGGGTACGCGAGACACTCCAGCTCCTGTTCCATATTTCTCGTGGTTGCCGAGAACTCGACGTTTAACGGTAGACCCTATCGGATATATTGTTTTCTCCGACGAACGTTACTCGAACCGTGTCGAGTCGGCATGGCCAAACGTGTTTTTCTTTTTTAATTGATTCGAACGCCTGCGCACGTAACGAGAGAAAAGGGGCACAAAACTTTTCGTTTGTACATTTCCGTTTTGATATTTCCAACGAGTTTTCGGCTTTCATGACGTGTTTTCTATTACTTCAGGTATAATGGCAATTTTGTTCAACGGTATCGTCATGTCCCATTATACGCATTTCAATCTATCAACGGTGACTCAAATAACGATGCAACAAACGATGAGGACGCTCGCTTTCATCGCGGAGACTTGCGTCTTCGCGTATTTGGGCTTGGCGCTCTTCAGTTTCAGACACAGAGTAAGCTTGGGTCGTTGTTTTCTCGCAACAGGAAATTTTCGAACGGAACTTATAAATTTGACGACTCTTGGACGCGCAGGTGGAACCGGCTCTGGTTATATGGTCCATAATACTGTGCCTGATCGGTAGAGCAGCCAATATATTTCCTCTGGCCATCGTAGTAAATCGATTCCGTGAGCATCAAATCACCAAGAAAATGATGTTCATCATGTGGTTCAGCGGACTTCGCGGAGCGATCTCGTACGCGCTTTCGCTTCATTTGGATTTCAGCGATGAAACACGTCACGTTATCATCACAACGACTCTCATCATTGTACTTTTCACGACCCTCATATTCGGTGGCTCGACGATGCCGTTGTTGAAATTATTGAGGGCGGAGAAGAAACCGAAGAGCAGTCGAAGGAAGAAACGCGACAAAGAGATATCGCTCAGTAAAACAAGAGAATGGGTATGTTCATTGATTCTTTCGAGTAGCGTAAGTGTCTCCTTTTTTTTTTTTAATGAGAAACTTGTCACTTAAAAACGGACACGTTTGATGCCACGTTTCTCGAGTCTAGCGTGCGCTTGCTGTCGATTGATCTCATAACCCGTTGAATGAAACTCGAACCGTGCTGAATCGTGCGAGTTTGCAGGGTCAAACTATCGATTCCGAGCATTTGTCCGAGCTGACGGAGGAAGAGATGGAAGTGTCGTTTCTTCAGACGCGAATACGCGGTTTTGCGCGCTGGGATCTCAAATTCTTTATACCATTCTTCACTCGGCGCTTCACCCAGCAAGAGCTCAAGGATTGCAAATCGCAGATGACGGACTTGACGAATCAGTGGTACCAGGCGATACGAATAAGTCCGATGGATTCGGACGAGGAAACGACGACGGCTTCGACCGCGCAACTTAACATTATTAGGCCTCCGAGCGAGGGCGCGAGAAAGGAAGGCGCGGTCAAGGAGAAATCTAGTGGACGCCCCAGTCACGGGTCTATATTGAGTATCTAATCGCGATCCTTCCTGCTTTCTGTTGATGAGTTGTTTTTGTTGTTTTTCGGCCCTTGCGCATCCCGTCATCATTCGCTTTGGCATGCTCGCGTCGACGGCGTGTACGCAAATTTTCACGGACGCGTAATATCTTTATCCAACAGGATGCGTCGCGTCGTTTTGTAGCTTTTGAGCCTCAATTCGAGGCGTGCGTGCGTCACACGCTGCGGAAATTCGGGGCGATCGTGATAGTCTGACAAAAGTATTGCGTAGCTCTTTTCACTGGGAGCCGCTGCATACTCGTAGTTTTGAGCTACGAGCCTCGGCCCGGATTCGAGCCGGATCGCACCAACCTTTCGCTCTCACCCCGAACCCTGCATCAATGAGCGGAGACGCGTTACGCGATGATTGCGATCGTTCCGTCGCTCGAGTCGAATTAAAAAAAGAAAAAAACAAAACAAAAAAACTTTGAGAAATAACCTTTCCTGAAAATTTGGAAAAATATCGCGCCTCTACGGTTAATTTCAGCGTAATTGCATCTTTTGATCGAAATTCGGGGCAGCTGATTCGTACGATAATTATTAGCCTGAACGCTCCGAGGGAGAATCGGCATTTCCCGAAACGAGATTTTGTCGTTTGAGTCTGTATTTCCGTCCAAATACTACTTATGTATATAATTTTATGTAAGTTCGTGTCACGCGGGCGAATTTTTGTATATTTCCTCAACAATCTCTCGGTCGTCTTTTTTTATAACTTGACCTTTGGTACTTTGGGTTTTTGTCGTCTACCGATCTTCCGATTTTGAGGGATTCGTTTGCTATCGGAGTTTCGTCGATATTTCGGTGAGCGGTTCGCTGACTGACAAAACGCTTAGAGTCATCCGTTTTCCTTGGCTGGTGAAAGGGATTTGTGTGCGCTTCTGCAGCGTCAGGTACCGGAGCGGAGAACGATACTCTGGTAATAAACGGTCATTAATTTATTTACAGAATGATGGAGGATTGGTCCGATTGATTTGCCTCGAGGCGTTTTATTTGCCTCGAAAAAACAGCACGCACCGCACGAGGAAATTTGTTTGACCGATGTGACAGTTATTCGTGAATTTATCATCGATAAATTCGGGATACTTGAAAATTGTCATTTGAATGCACGTGAAAGTTCCGTTCCTTCGAGACCCACCGCATAAAAAAACGATTTAGTGTATACTTGACTGTGTAAATAGTGGCGAAATTTCGATCGACTGGCATTAGTCGAGGGTACTTCCGGCTGGCCGGAAGTACCGTGTAGCCGCGCAATTTTCATCAATACAAGTGTATTTAAAAAAATGAAATGTCATTTTGTTACCCTCTGAGTTATCGAAGCAAATTCCGTGCATCGTTCGGACAAACTAATATCGTTGAAGACGCGTTCGCGTTTCGTTGGGCGCAATGCGCGTTGCTGCCAATTTGTTGGATTAGCCAGGAGTAACTGAACGAACGGGCCGATGAACATCCGATTTTATTTAGTAGAACGAGCAGCTACAGAATTTGATCTGCAAAGGATCGCATAATTGTATTCGATACAAGGGATGAGTCGCTGGGTATAATAATTCGGAGGTTGCGGCGGGCGAGCGTTTGCTGTAGGTATCGCAGCGGCAAGACTCGCGATTCTTGCCGCAGCGCGTGCCCTGACTGCCGCTCGACCTTCGCGATTATTCTCCTTGCTCGGTCAATTTATGGAATTTTACAAAAACTTTCTTACCAATGGAATACCGGGGACTAGAAAATTTGTCTTTTTTCAACTCATGCGATCCCGTTCGGGACACTTTCCAGACACCTAGTCAACGTGTCAATCGCACGGCCAAATTTTCTCCTAGAAAAATTACACATCTCGCGCGTACGAGATAATAGACGTTGTTTATCCGTTACTTTACTTTTTGCGCCTATTCCGAGCTATTCTGGAAAAACGCCCGTGACTACCCGTCCGTTGGGCCTTGAATTTGTATACCGACGACGCCGACGCCGACGCTGGCGGCGCAAGACCAAATCAAAATCGACTAGAAGTCTCGCTTATTTTTCTCGTTCCATTCTTCCTATCAGGAATTGCCAAAGGCACCTTTACCGTGGGCCTGTACGCTGTGTGGGGGGGGGGGGGTTCACTCCATCCCCACGCGTTACAAATGTCGCGTTAATCGAAATCCGTAGGACGACTAGCTTTCGGATAGAAGATACAACAGTTTTAAACGGCGGTATATTCTTCAAGCCGAATCGTCAGTTTTGACCGCACAAGCTTAACACACTCATACTCGACGCGACGCGTCCGCTTAGCGTCGCGCAGCGATTAAAAACGGGCCAATTGGACTCCGGGCGTCTGGTACTCCGCGCCCAGAAACAGCTCAACCTTCCTCAGCCGTAGCATGCGTAGAACTCGAGTTTCGCTATTGAACCGTTACAACGATTTTTTCCCCGCTCGTTTTCGACGTACGATCGTCCAAGTTTGGCCAAACGCCAAACCTCCAACACAAATGATGGAACAACGGATCGAGGAATACCAAATAACTCGTCAACGGAAATTCACGGACACTGATATTTCTGTTGCGCGAAGATGTCCCTCAGTACACAGGTGTAAGCTTGGGGATGCCACGAAACGATTAACTACATTTCGAGACAAAATTTGAATACGAGCGCAACTATATTCGAATATAAATACAATGTGATCTATTAAATAAATATTTACTTTAACATTCTTAGATATGGAATAATAATAGTATCGGTACTTGCGAAAAATGTCCCGGCCGATGCGCGACTTTCTACGCGAAACTCCGACAAACCGCTCGGATTCGGTGATATCGTTTCGCGCGACTGCCAACTCGTGGAATCCTCGAAATGGCTTTTATCGGACATGTATACGTCGAAGAAAATCAGTGCCCTTCGATAGCTATCGATAAAATGCTCGACTTCCCTTCGCGTATGATATTTCCATGGAGAACATGAATTTTCTTGATGTTTCCGTTGTACCTATATTAGGTTGCGCGTGGATGCATATCCGTCTAGCAGTGACAGGCGAGAAGAGCTCAACATCAAATTCGTTTATTCGATTATCCGTATTCTCCCCTGCCCTCCCCTCCGACTATTGGTGGTTTCGATTAAAGGGGATTACGCCTTTAACTATTTGTCTTCTTTTTTTCAACAGGCTCGCTCATTTTTGTCCATACATCGAATAACTAGAGTACATGGGTTTTCTAAATGAAAATTTGCCCGTTCTTTCCTCATTTAGCGCTATGACGAAAAAAAATCAAATAACGCGATTGATCGAACGAATCCGAATATTTTTCCGCTTGGGAATAGTCCTCGAACACTTCTCGGTACATTTGTTTTTCTGTATCATTGTTGTTCCTTCATTGGCAATGCCAAACTCGTTACAAAGTTTTGCTAAAAACACATTTTCGATTTAGTCACTCTCGTGTCGGACGTAGAAAGTGAAAAAAAAAATTTTTTTTAAGTAGGTAACGCAAAGGACAAAATGGAAGTACGTTTTCATAATCCAGTGGAGATTCGATCGCGACTTTCGGTACGTATATGCGTAAAGATGAATCGTCAACAATACCAATTTCCATTGATTCATCTTGGCTTTCTCCGATAATCACATTTGCCGTCCGGTCAATCAATGTATACCGGTTACCCGATTGTCCGATCGATTTTCGATACAACATTTCTGAAATAACAAACGGAGAAAGGAAAAACGTGAATCGGACAACAAAAATTACACAACTCGATCCGCCATCTCGCGGCAAGGGGGGATTGTTTTTTTCGTTTGTTCGTCTCGGTATAGATGCTAAAAATCATGTGGTCCATGAGGCTCTACACGATTGTTGTATTTAATTATTTCCTTCATCTTCGACACAACTGGCTCCTTCGCGTTTGCAACTCGAATCGTTTCGACGTTGTATATCTCTCGCTGCACATTTTATTTCTTCCTCTTTACTTCTATTTGACCAATGGGGCATTATCTAAGCATGCAGATTATACGAATCTCTAAACTGCTTTGTATTCTAAATTGTCGCTTCTTATGTCTGTGGCGTGTACCGGTACTTCAAGGTCACTTCCGGCACAACTGATTCGCAACAACTTCACCGTCGCACACTTTTTTCTTCGATACAAATACAGCGAAGCATTTTGCAATATTGTCCTCTCAAATTTTCGGAGCCATTGCGACGGGCGTATTTCCTTGTCGGTGAAATTGCGATAGACGTTACCCCTCAATTTCCCTGTTGGTCTACTCCCGCAACGTCACTCGGCGCATAAGCGAGATCGGAGATTCATCCTTTGCTTTCTCTCTTCCGTCACTGCCCTTCCGCAAAGTCTCTTTCTTCCGTATAATTTCGTTATTTTCTTTTATTTTGGAACGCCTATGCGCATGACCGATATTGCTTTCGTATTTCCCATACATTCTTACGAACTAACGAGCGATTTTTCACAATTACGATTGTTGTAGTTTATTCCTCCGTTCGTGTATAGAAATATTGTATGGTGTTGTTCCTTCTTCTTCGTCATCTTCTCCCGTATCGATTTCTTTCAACCCCAAAAGCCAGTACGCGTTCCGAAGACATTCGGAATATCTTCGCATCGTCTGTAAACCACCACAAAAATTGTATTGAACATTGCGTACATATTTTGCCGAGTCTTTCTCCGGTAAGTTTTCTCGGTTTTGTTGTTGCTGTTGTTGTTGATGCAGTTTTTTTCAAGTAAACGTATATACTGTACAAATGTGGCAAAAACTGCCAATCGGATAATTAGTTATTGTGAGCTTTTAAGGGTGAACTATGAGAAAGAATGACGCGAACTTTTGGTTTACCAAGGGACGAACGCAAACCAAATGCTCCTGGATCGAGAACCAATGATACCATTGCGAACTAAATATTTTTACACGTGGCTTCTCGTGAAAGGTATTTCTACCCTCTCTCTCCCGGTCCTCTCGAAGGAGAAGGGTGGAAAATCGAAGTGGTCGTCATCGAAAAACGAAAGGCCATTGTTCTTGCGTCAATCTTTACAAACTTGGCGATTCCGTTGATAATGAACAATTCGAAGCATCCGTAGCCCGTTCGTATTTCCTCTTTCTCCGCTCTTTCTTTCGGTTCTCCTGATTTGCTTTCTCTCTTTATTTCTCGTATCTTGTCACCTTTATGAGAGCGTGCAATTGTAACCCGTCAACAGGTGTACATTGAGTATTATCAGACTCATAGAAATCCAGCGACATCGCCGTGCGACGTACAAAATTTCACAAAGATTCTCTCGTTCGTCTCGCGTACTACTTTTACATTTATGCGGGAGCTCGGCGCGTCGCGCAAATCACACGCGTAAAAAACTCACTCGGCTCGTTAACGATCCTCTCTAAGAAATAAAGTACTGGATGGTTGATTTTGTTTGCGTTTTTTTTAAATTCAAGTCGTCGTTGCAAAATGAAAAAAATTATACACACGGAGAGACAAGACAGTGCGAAAAAAAAAGATGAGATGGTACTAAAAAAATATACATATCGATGACAGACCCGCCGAGAGTGAAACGCGCTTGGGCACCAGCCTTTGGAAGAAGTCGACTCGTCCCATTGAGGAACGCGAGGTACAACGCCGCGTCAAAGTTATTCCGGAATGTTTGACGAAGTAGTAACCGCGACAATTTCGAGAAATTTATCTTTCTTTTCCGCGGTGAGACATTTGGCTCGATATTCAGCGTTTGATGATCGTTGGAAAGCGGATTTTGTATCGTTAAACCTCGATCGCATCGGAATTTTTTCCTCCTCGTCCGTTGCTCGGCCAAGCCCGTGGTACATCGGCGGACATTTATCGGGAGCGTGTATTTTGCGTTCGTACGAGTATACGAGGGTCCTCCGTTCGCCCCTCGTGCTTACGTCACGAATAACTGAGAAAATTTCGCTTGATGGTTTTTTGGTCTGTTCTTGTTCTCTAATGATAAAATGGTTGAAAAAAAAGGAAGAAAAATCGATCACTGAATTTGGAGCCACGGATGTTTGAGGCACTTGGCCGCGGTGGCCCGAGCGCTCGGATTGAATTCGAGCATCGGCGTTAGGAACTCGGCAAATTCACGGGCTTCGCTCGGCGACCAGTCGTATTTTTCCGTGAGCACCTCGTACAGTCCCCACGGCTTCAACCCGGTGATGTGCTTCAGTTCGCCTTTCTTGTTGAAAAACATCCTCGAGTGCCGACCGTAGAGGGCGATGCGACGCGGTATCGCACCCAGCAGTTCGATTATGTGAGCCAAATGATCCTCGTCCCTGTTGACCGATTTAAATAAATAAACAGAGAAAGAGACATCGGACGGTGGTGAATCGGCAAAGGGGAAATCCGTCAAGATCTCATCGGGAGGCTCGTCCAAGATTTTCGTCCAAGATTTCAGACATGAAATACGAGACAAGTTCGATGAAGGATCGAAAAGATTGAACGCAATATCGGATAAGACTCTGTGCGGATGAAAATTTCGAAACGAGTACTCGGCACGATCGTGAACCATGAACCCAGTGATGCAACGTACCTGCAGTAGTCCGCACCGCTGTGAGGTTCGAACAAGTAATCTCCCGTGGCAAGTTCAAACGCCATGCAGGCGGTCGACCATATGTCAGCCGAAGTGTCGTAGCCAGCGCCGAGCAAAACTTCGAGCGACCTGTACTGTCGCGTCTGTATGTCCTCCGTAAACTTCTTGTGTACCCAACAGGCGTTCCCGAGATCGGCGATTTTAACTTCGAGCTCGCAGTCGACGAGCGCCGGATCGAGAGGCGCTACCGACACTCGTTTCAATTGTTTCTGACCCGATTTATGACTGCGTCCTGAAAACGATCCGAATTACTGATACTATCCGAGTACCGTTATCGTCGTACTCGGCCAATAGAAATTGTACGACTCCTCGCGAATTACGAGTTATTCGCGAGTTATATTTGCGTCGAATTCGCCCCGAGTCCTACGTTTTCGAATAGTTCCCAAGATTGGAAATGGAGTAAACTCTCGTACCTTCTTTTCTTCTTTCTTCGATTTCTTGTGGCTCGGTCGGACGAGCAGCTTCATCGGAATTCTTATCAGCGGCCAAAGGTGCGACTGTTTCCGAGTTTGCTGGCGCTTCTGGCGACGGATCATCGAGATTTTCCTCAAGCGGTAGTGCATCGACACCGTTGACGCGAACCGACGCGGTGGGCTCTGTTATATCGGGCGAACCTTTGCTCTCCGTGTTCTCTTCGATACTCTCCCGATCTTGATCCGGACTATTGGTATCCGCGTCGCCGTTCTGTTGCGTATTGTTCGTATTCTTCGACTGTTCCTCGATCTCCTCGATTTGTTCCATCTGCTTCTTCAGCAACTCGTTCTGGCGCTTGGCTTTTTTCTTCAAACGTTTCTTCTTGTTTTTCGACATTTTTGCGTTGGGTACGGGCTCCTGAAATTCCTTCGGGGCGGTCGAGATTAGCGAGACCGGAAGCTTCAGACCCAACGAATGTAATTCGGTGGCAACGAAGGCGAGATTCCTTATGTAAGTCTCATCGACGCATATGAGAACGTTTTCCGGCTTTATGTCCGTATGAATGATTTTGCCTGAAGAGAGAAGCATAACGCGCGCGTTATGTATAAATGTACAGAACGATTGGGGTTTGCTCGAGAGCCAATATCGTAACGCGACTTCAATTATTCTGAATCGCTCACATTTGTTGTGCAGATAATCGAGACCCTCGAGGACCTGTCTGATTATTCGTTTGACGTTGTTTCTCGGTATGCCACGATAATTCGATTTGATGATGAGCTTGAGGAGATTGTGTCCGAGAACCTCGAATACCATACACACGTGAAGACCATTTATACCGGTGATCTTAAAATCGTTCAATAGCTGTACGGTTTTATTGCGTTTCGGATCAGTGGGATCGGTGTCGCGTACATCTTTTAAAAGTTTTATCTCGTCCAGTGCCGTCTCCGTAAAATGGGACGCCGATTTTACGACCTTAAGGGCGACGAAACGCTTGTCCTGAAATTCATCAATTTTACTTACTCGATGGAAATATCTGAAACGTACATTTTCTCTCCGTCAAAGGAACATCGGTGATGGCGGTATGGGTCGAGACAACCTCCGGTATTAATTCGTTAGCATCAACGTTATTGCCGTTACGAGGGAACTTTCTTTCTATTCTTTTTATGCGAAAGCGACGCTTCGGCCAGAATTTGACAAGAGCGTTTTAGAATACCTGTAAATCCCAGCAGAGCCAAACAGTAGAAAAATGGCCCCAACCAAGTTTGCGCGTAACGTGATAACGGTTCAAGAACAAGTCGCCGATCTTGACGGGATGATAACCGCCTTTGCAGTAATCCGTGCTGTCTTCTTGTTCCTCATCCTCGCTGCTGTAAACCTCTTCGTCAACCTCGATGGAATCGTTGCTAGAGCTGTCGGATCGTTCGAATTTATCAATCTTTCAATTTATCATTAAATTTCTGCAGAAATAAAACACGGTTGTCGACGAATCGATGGAACTAGTTTCGTCGCCGCGACTCTCTCTTCTCGTCGCAAGGCCCGTTCCGAATAAGCCTTTCGGCGATCGCGTGGAAAGAGACCACCGGAGAGCTATCGATAGTTTATCGATTTTTCATAAAAGCTGGAACGCTTCGACAGTCGCGTCTCCAGGGAATTGCACAAAAATATACGTTCTTTCCGACAAAGAACAGATCCGTGAAAAAAGGATCCTTCGTTAAACAATCCGAAAGGCCTTGTCCACCCTAGGTATTAAATGGAAGAAGCTAAATCGAAGGCGACCCGATAACACCGATATCAGGAGAAAATCGTTGGTCGGTACGGCTCTGTGCTCAGAAACGCGAATGACACGACGACAAAGAAGGATACGGGTTCGATACAGGAATAGTATTTCCGTATCGATTCTCCTCTCCTTTCGGTAGAGTCGGCGGTGTTACTACGGGAACTCTGTCGTAGCCTGACCAGAAACGTCGAACCTATGAGCCTTCGTAGCGCCCAGTTATAAACTCATCTAAAAAATAAGGTTCTAGTACCGAGTCCCGACGCGCGGCGTACGCCTCGGCGTAGGTGTAAGCGCTCGGGGTTTGTTCGCTTTAACGACGGTATCGTCGGAACGATTGAAAATATGGGTCTTTACGGACGGATGGGCATTTTGGCGCGAGCTATTTTGGCTACCGAACGATCCGAGAACCAGGCCCTCCACGAATTGACAATCTTGTTTGGGGTAACGTAACGCGACGCTCGACGGGCGTTCCCTCGTGTTGTACCGTACGTATCGGCGTGTCTCGGAATTCCTTTGCACATCCCTAACTTAATAACGACGGAAAAGCCCTCCTCTGTCGCTTCGGGCCTCAAATAGTACGAGAAAACAGATACGGGGGGGCCACGGTCCGAGCCATAGATAGCGAAGAAAAAAGCACCGTCGTTGGATCGGACGCGTAATTTCTTCATACCTATTTCCATTGTCCATGGTGAATTGTCTCTGTCCGGCGGTATCCTGAGTCTGCCTGGCCGGAGCTGTTTTGGAGCAATGAGCTCCGTTGTTCTCGGCAGGCTCCGATTGGGAATTCCCTTTTCCCTTTCGCTTGGCCGGCTTGTATCGTTTCTTCTTGGCCTGGATCGCCAGGACCCGCCTGTTGACGTAAGCTTTGGCGCTCATAGCTCGTCCGCTCGACGGATTTGTCTTTGTCGAACTGGGACTCCCGGCTTCTTGAGCCACCGTTCCCGCTATCTTGACGATTCTCTATCGAGACTCCGCCGCTCTCCGACGAGCGATCGCGTGGATTTTCGTCAAGCCAAAGTATAGCGCCAAAGTATAGCGAATTTTAGAAGCGACTCGTTTCGATCGCGAGAATACCAACAGTCAGAGCCTCGAAAGGTCGCTTTATTAAAATGGACACACGAATCGATGGGGCACGAGGGAGAAAGAAAAGTGGCCAATATCCGAAGGGTACGCGTTGTCAACGTTCTTGCAAAATAGCCCAATATTTTCTTCCTCTCTTGCCAATCCCCGAGGATTTTTTCTATTCCGACTCAAGTTTTCGCCTTCTCGTCGTATCTCGCGTAAACGAAATCAAGAATCTCCGGATCCAGTCTCCTTTTCGATCACACTTTCCGCGATTTTCATGTTGCGAGAAAGCCAGAATATTCACGAAAAATTATGGCACTGGAAAGATGTGTAAAATCGACGTCGTCGGCTAGCTGCGATTCGAGTGCCCGTATAGCTTTTCTCTCTCCCTCTCTCTAGCCTCTCGTCTCTTTTACCAGGCAACGTCGAACCGTTCGTAGAGTCAAAATAATTTTCAGAGTTTTTTTCTCGCGCACCAATTGTTTTTCTTTAAAAAAATCTTACAAGATTACGACGGTTCGCGCAGTCCCACTTTCTTAGCTCTGGCTCTCCGTCTGTCTTTGTCTCACACTCTCGCTCCGTCTCTCGCGGTCTCCGCTCGGCGCTTGTTTGAGTATGGCCGCCCCTCGTAGCCGCTTTTCGGGCCCGATATACGTACGGTACAGCGTACACGCGAGTAAAAACACGACTCAGACGCGTCCCGACGTCTCGTTTCGGGGGCGCATCGCGCTCCGAGCCTCTCCGCTTTCTCAAATTAGCCTCATCCCCTTTCCTTCTTTTTTCTTCCATCTACCGGTAATCGAGCGTAAAAATAATTACTATCGAGCTTTTCTTCGGTGGATATGTGCAAAAAAAAGCGCACCGTGATAGAAACAAAAAAGTGTATCGAAAGTCCTATCGTGTAGCACTTCTGTAGCAGTGTGCTTTCCCGAGTTGCCTGAGCACCGCAGCGCCCTCTGTCCTATTGTCTCGTCGGTTTTTCAAACCGCAGGCTTTCACGTAGACCGCCGTGACGGCAGACACTCGCGCTCGCGAGGGACTCCAGCTTCGGAGCAAATTGCCGGCTCATTTTTTTCAATCATTTTTCAATCATTTTTTTGCCTGCTTCCTTTTCGAATAAACCGTTTATCCGTTGGAGGGACGCTAGGGGAAGAGGATACGCGATGTATCGATGTACCGACTTACGCGAGCGATTATTCGTAACCAAAAAGTCGATACATCGATAACCGCCTCCGCGAACTCCGTGGCGCGTTCGCGAATAAATTGGACAACGGCTTGTAGGAATTCAACCGAAGGGCGCGAAACGTCGTGAATTCGAGTCGCGTCTGTTCTCACCGTTGAAACGCCCCGGAAACGGGTTCGGGCCCCGCGTTCAAATGTATTTCACAAGCTATAAGATTTACATACAATTATAAACACCATTGTTCGCAAAATTTAAGTATACGATTCGATGCCCTAGTCTTCTTAAGCTATTGACTGGAGTGCCGCGGGCTTTTTAAACCCGAACGTACGAGTTTTCCTATAGAAAACGATATCGAGTTGATCGGCTGTCAGGGGGGGACGAGGAGAAAGTCGGTCCGAGAACAACGCTTTGCGTGTGTGTGGGTGTTTTTTTCAAATGTCTCGGTAAATTAGGCGTAAAGATGAAACACCGGACTATTTACCACGCGTAACATTGAAAAAGGATTCTACGCTGCGATACGATACCGACAATCGTCACGTTTGCAACGAAACAGTGTAGCGATTTTCATTGAGAAGAGAAACGACGAGTCGCCTGTAACTTTGCAACAGCGAGAGCTTCCGTAAACGGTACGATTGAGTAGCACTAAAACGGCTTTTACTCTACTATTACGTACGTTCGAAAGACCATTCTGTATTCTGAGATATCCGTTGATCGATGCTCAACTGTGCGAGTAGCTCACCGAGAAGAATCAACGAACGTGGTGTTGCCACGTTTTTCCTCAAAGTTTCATCCGTGTTCATAATTATATCGTTAAAGCTTCAAATCCACGCGTTCATCGGTCCCTTATTAACGAACGAAACAGAAAAAGTACTTAATTTTTTATCTTGACTCAACCAATACCACGATCACGCGTCCGTCAGGTTCTTTTAAACTTCAAATGTTGGTATTATTGTAATCCAGCCGGGCGACTCGTTTCAACGAGGTAGCCAGTCTACCACCGAATAAACAACGGTCCGATTGAAACGTTGAAAATCTCCGCAACCAAGTTGCGGCGGAACTCATCGATCTTTCGAAGGTTACTGCGCAATTGAATCTTCTCTCGGTGATGGAAGTTTCAATCGAATCGCAATATTTCTATTCGAGTCTGGAAATTGATCTTCGGAACGTTGGTTCGCGCCCTGCCCACGAATAATACGAATAATTCGATATCGAGAGTATCGCCCGGAACCCACCGGATAATACGCGCATCGAGACGAAACTCGCACATTTTAAGCGGCAAGAAACGTTTCGTGACACGAAACACCGAAATCGATCAATTCAGTAATTCGGATGTTTCGCACACATCCTTGGACGCGAAGGAGGATTCCCTCGCGACAGCCCAAGTTTCTCCGGTTGAGAAATCGAGCGTTGCTCGTCAGTGAGCCTGGTGAACGTTGAATCCGGAAAATTGCCATCGCCTTTCCATATTAGCGCCGATCCCAGAGAGTTCTTGTTTGAAAACCTGGGGGAATCGTTGCATCAGGCTCTCAACTTCGTTCGGCCTGATTCCAGGCTCCATTTTTTGCAAATAAGACCAAACGTAATCGACGCTCGCCCCAAACGGATGGATGTGCAAAAACGTCGCGATGAGACCTGCGAAACGATCGATCGCGCGTCAATATCGACAGCATCGTCCGAAACGTTGGATACATTATCCGAAACATTGAAATTCATATGAAATTCACTCTCACCAATTAGTTTAGCATCTTTTTGGGTGATTTGAGTAGTTCCCGTTGCGGGAGCGAGGCTCTTCGGAGTTCGGGGTTCGTCGCTCGGGTCGTCGTCCTTGTCGAGAGTAATGATTTCGTTTTCCCGAGCTTCCTCCATTTTTGCAGCGTTCAACTTGACGACGAGCTCCTTGATTCGTTGATCGTCCTGAGCTTGCTGTTTCCTCGAGTGCAGCAACTGCTCTTGCATACCCTTCAGAGTTTGCTGGAGCATCTTGATCTGTTTGTCCTTCAAATCGATGTCTACTTTCGTTTCCGATTTCAGCAGATCGACCTGTCGACAATGGAGACAGGGTCCTTTGACTCGTTGCTCGGAACCCTGCCGCAAACCGTATCAATTGTACGTAACCGTAAGGCGTACCTCGTTTTTGTAAGCCTCCAATTGACATCGCAGACTGTCGGCCTCGTCCTTGAGAGCTTGATGCCGTTCGGCGTCTTGGCTCATTTCCACCTGCGATCGTATTTTTTTTCTCTGCGGTTCGTCCTCGGAGTCGGAAACTTCCATCTCACCTTCGCCCTCCATGAGTGCTTCCTCCAATTGAACAGCTTTGATCTCCTGTTCAATTCAGTAATCAATACGAAAGGATTCGTCAGCTCCTAGAGTAAACGGGTTGACGCGCACCAGGAGAAACACGCTGAGAAAGGTATTGTTTCACCCAAAAACATGCATCGATTAATGGGAAAACAGTTTTTAGTAGTCGTGTCATTGTTATCGATACTAATTTTGTCTTTTCTTCGCTCTCGTATAACCACTTTTATCGCTACGGAGATATTATTTGTGCAGCCTTTTCGGTTCGTTGCCAATTGGAGGTTCCAGGTCCTGACTCGTGTACACGCGCGCTCATCGCTGATGGAGCGTTCCCGCGGCATCTTCGGATTCCAGCCCGCATTGGGACGCTCGAATAATCTTTACGCAAGAAAAGTACAAAATAGAAGCCGCAAACTCCCCGATAAGAAACAGGTGAAAGCAAACCGCAATACGTGGCTTCCTTGCGCAACACGTAACGTCGTACCCTCGAATAATTTGCAGCGTCAACGATGGACTCTACTTTCTTTGCCTCGTTGTTACCTTTTTCGAAGCTCGAAACCACGCGAACGACCGATTCCCGTTACAAAAAAAATTGTTATACCTTTCGTTAAATTTGTGGTTCACCTTCATTGCTTCGGAGCAAAACGCCAAAAACTGCTTTCGGCTCGGGTGTCTATGAGCGTGCTCCGGTAAATTCATTTGGCGCCTTACTTTCACTTACCTGCATTTGATACTCTCTCTCTCTCTCTCTCTCTCTCTCTCTCTCTCACTCTCCCTTTCGCTATCTCTCGATCGGATACTCGGCAAACAACGAGCTCCGAGCTCGGTTTTCAAATGTGCAAACCCAATCGAGCTCTCCAGCCATTCTGAGATTTTGGTAAATTTTGGAATTTGGCAAAGAGGGTTGATGAAAGCGGTTGATGAAAAAAACAGGTAGCCCCGTGTACATGAGAAATCCGGAGGAAGATACGTATAATCCATTCGAGCCGTTCGCCTTGATTATTCATTGCTTTCTCGTTTCGTTTGTTTCTTTTCCTTTGCCGATTAGGATCACGTAAATACATACCGAGGATTGTTTCTTCCACATCTCGATGTTCTTCCTCTGGGCCTTGGTGAAGTGATCCCAAACCTTCTTGTGGCTGGCCGCAGTGAACACGCGTTCGATCTGACTGACTGTCGTTGGACACGGGTGTCGAACGTCGCATACAAAAAAACACAACAAATCCACTGTTGTACACACCCTCGGTTAAACTCGCTGATTGTGCTTTTTCCGCGCTCTTACGCGTCATTGTTTTTGTTTGGGTTTGTTTGTTTTGCAACTGCCACTTTCTTTTTTCACTGAATTTTCTCGAGCTCGAAAAATGATTGTCTCGAGCACAGGTAAAACACGGTGCTTTCCAAAGTGTGCCTCCACGATGGCCAATAACTCTAATTATCGTTGTTGAGAAGTTGGCACGGAGCTTGTCCGATTTCAAGTTGTCCGGACGTTTACCTCTTTATTCCGTGAGTATGGTACTTTATTTCTGCTCATCTTCGCCTTTAGTTATGTCATTTACCCCAGACGATTTTGGAGAACACGACCGAGTTTTAGCCAACGGGTTGGGCGTGCCAAAGTCCATTTCCGATGTGATAATATCTCGACTTGTCTTATACAATTCACAAAACGACCAGAATTACCTCATGCCTCGTGTATCTGCAGTGATGAAAAAGATACAAAATTTATTAAACAAAATCATCTTTCTTGATGGGAGAATATTAGAGCCGTGCACCACCGTTTGACGAAAACTCCGTCGATCATTCTCAAAAATCGTCTTTGCACCATCAGCGTATTAAGTTTTGCCCAGCACCGTTCAATCCTCGGGATATCACCAAACATGCAATTTCTAAGTACTTCCTATTTGGGAGTTTATCGGGCAACGGGGAGGGGGATGAAAAATTTTGAGAACACAAGATGAGCCGTATGGTTATGTTGAATCGTTCGATACCTAGAAGTATTGGAGAATGTATCGAGTAAGAAATTCTCGTGGCCTCGGATTGTCCGAATGATGAGCTTGGGGTCCGAAATCCATTGCGACCATTGAGACAACTTACCGGAAAAAGCGATACTTTTTGTATTTTTGTGTGCGGGACAGAGCAAGATATATGTACCATAAATTATGTACGTTGCTACGCGTGTATCACAGTTTGCTTTACGATCCTCGTCGAACTCGTGGTATCGAGAGATCGCTCGCACAGAACGTATTGTAGAATGTAGAAAAAAAAACGTGTCAAGTTTTGTCTGTGCAGCACCTACATTGTACGAGTAGTCCCTGCATTCTGCCTTTCATCAGTTCCTTCGCTCTCTGAAGTTCCTCTTCGTAGGATGCTTTTTCCGTTAGCAGTCTTCTCACGTGAGAATTGGTCGATTGTATCATCGAGTAAAAAGTATTCGAGTTTCGTTTCGTGCAGTCTCCACGTTCCAGCCATGTAACGACGACCTGTCAAGATTTTTCTTTCCACTTTAGTTACATCGAATCGAAATAGCCAATTATCCAAGCATTTACTCTCGGAGACGTTACGTACTTGTACAGCCTTCATAAAAGTATCGTCCTGCTTTATTTTCTCGCAGGTATTGGACGCCTCGTGGTCCGTATAGTGGACCACCGGAGGTGGACTGGACGGTGCTCTCTGGCGCTCCTTCTCGACTCGTTCCCTGTGACGCTGTTCCCTCTGTAATTGCCGTTGCCTGCATTCCCATTCGTATTGATCGTCGCGTGCCTGAATATTTCGTTCGAAACAAACATTTGGGGCTGTAGCTTTTCAATGAAAAAAAAATGCAATCTTTCGGCTGTTGGAAGCGGTTATCGTTACGTTCGGGGTAACAGGACATTCGTAATACCTGCGCAAAGTCCACGTGTAGCCTACCGGTACTGGCGGCATCGCCGCTCGAGCCTACTCGAACTCGATACCCGGACAAACAAATCGCTGCGTTCACGCTAGATTCGAGCACGAATCTTATGTGGCAAAAGTTTTTCTTTGATAATCGGAGCGTCGTTATCTCGCCGCAACGTTCGAAAATCTCTTGTATTATGCTCTCGGTTATATTTTCGGGTAGACCTGTTCAAACAACGGAAAAGTACAGTGGTCGGTGCTTTTTCCGCCAAGCCCTGCATCTTTCTCTTCGTCTTTGGTTGTGACGCAATAAAATTAAGATCGTCGGCTCGTAAGAGCCCTAGAGAGTAGCTCGTATAGTTCGTTGGTTGGTTATTGCGACGAGTCGACAAATTCTTTGCAACGTTACCTCCGACAAATATGGTTCGGCAGCCGGGCGGTCTCTCTCTCGTCGTAGGCGGCGGAGCATTGGGATTCGGCGGAAAGAGCGTACAGCTCTTGCGATGAATAATTTCTTTGGTGTTGGGTCGAGCCGCCGTTACCGGTGGTGCCAAACCACCGGCGGATATCAACTGAGCCGCCGTATCGGACATTATCTGCTCGGGAGCGATCATTCGGGCACCTAGGATGGCGCTTTCGTGGGGCATTATACCCATGCCGATCGCGCCGTACCTGTGAGCGTGCCCCAAATGAGCGCCCAGCGTCACTTCGCCCATCACGTGACCCATCGGAGCCACGGGACCCATTCCCATCATCGGATAACCGACACCCATTCCCCAGACTCCGCTCGCCGTTTCGATCTGTTGTTGGGTCAAGCCGGCGGTCGCTCCTCCTCCGCTGGTACTCGCGACGGAGCTTCGTCCGACTTGGCTACCGTTTTGAGTATTCGCGTTGCGACTGTTATCGCCGCCCGTGGCGTTTGGCTCGCTTCTGTCCTCCGATCGTCTACCGTCTCGCCTTTCGCGCTCGTTCCTCTCTTCCCGTCTGTCCCTTTCGCGATCTCGGCGCTCGCCGCGTTCCGATCTTACTCTTCTGCCGCTTTCGCGACTGTCCTTGGAGTCACGGCTGTCGCGATCGCGCCGACCGTCGTGCTTTTCGCGACGCTCGCCGCACGCGTCGGTACTTTCGCGCACCGCCGGCGGCTGGTTCTTGTTGGTGGCGAACTCCAGTGGACTGTCGTTCATGCCTGGAAGCGGCAAGGCTGGTGCCAGCGGCGCGAATCCTTGACCCGATAGCTCCATAAAACCTTGCGGAGCGCCCAGCGCTCCCAACGCTCCGATCGAACCCATGCCTGTTGATAAATAATATTCTATTCTACACATCTGTCACCGAAGAAGAACGATCCGACCGTTTTGTTCGGCTATTCGTGGCTCAATAACTTCATTGTTCTGCATAATTTTAAATTGGATTTTAACAAGGGTTTCTAAACATATAAATGTGACATCCCGCGGCTCAACTTCCCTGAACGAAGTTTGGAAAGATTACAAGTTTCAAAAACAGAGAAGTATAGGGTGCAGTGCATGGTATTGTACAGTGCCAACATCCATCATTATAACGCTAAATGACTCGTGTCGTGTGAAAAAATGTAACGTTCGTTCGTCTTGTATAAGATTATAGTCGACATCTTTGTTAAGGTTATGTCGATTTGTATCGAACTCACCCATCGGTTGTATCGCGGCTGCTGGCATGCCAGGAAAATTGTACGCCATTCTTGGAAATGCCTTTGCGAAATCGGCGTCTGTTTGTTTTTACCCGTGAAAAACCTGCAGCTATTATAAATAATTTTCATTTATGTTTGTACTTGCCAAATTGTCCATGAACCGTGCTATACATAGTTATGCATACTCGGCACAAAATTCGTAGTTACACCTCCTCACGCGTCGCTTGTTTCATTGCGCAAGGCGTCACGAGTAGTACTCGATTGAGCCACCGGCAGCACTGACCGGCTTGGTCAGTGCTGCTCGATCGAGTACTACTTATGGCCTCTGCACACTGCGAGCGATAAGCGATATCCAATGGAAACTCCACTCTCGTAGAGTATTTCCGTCATACTCGAGCTCTCATTGGATATCGCTCATCGCTCGTCGCCAATCGCGCGCAGCGTGCAGAGGCCGATACATCCGACCACTCCGCGTACCGTTTCCCTAGATACCTCCCGTTCGGACGCCTCTGGTCTCATTTCCATGGAGTAGCTTACGCAACGACTGAATAATCATAATTCTACCCGTCAACGGCCAATAGCGGGGACTCTACTGAAAAAGCCTCTAGGCATTCGTCCCGCCGATTGGCCGTCGCTCGTCTCCCTCGCATCGTCTATTTTTCATTCTTAAAAAATAAAAAAACATACATTCACCAACGCATCCAGTCAATTTAACGAACATCTGATTCCCGTCGGATCGGGGATTCCACAGTTTATTCGCCACAAACTTTAGTATGACGCACAAAATCCAAAACTTTTTCTCTCGTGTTCGTATATTTGCAATCCCCTCACCGCTCTCTTTACCGCGCTGTCGACACGACGGATCACTCGCTCGAATAATCCTATACGGAATCAATCTATCGTACGCTCTCGTGCGCGATAATATAGGCTGTCGAGACGAAAGAACGGTGGAGCACGGGCGGTCAGTATCCGACTTTGCGTGTGTGGTGTGTAACGCGACTACAAGCATGTTAATAACAATAGAATAATTTTTTTCTTAGAAGCAACGATTATACATACAAACTTGATACATATATGATAGATATAAATATTTTTTTCAACAGTGATCAATATTCAATGAAAAGAATTTTTTAATCACGATATCATAGTGAAACGAAACGTTGGCTACAGTTTTTTAATCGATCAATAACAGTGTCAATGACTATGCTCTTCGCGGATTGTTAGATTTTTACAGCGCAGTCGAAGTGTTTCGTTACAGAACGACTATTGCGATCAGTCAATTCAAGATGGGAAACAGAGGTTCCTCTGTTGACAATTCCCAAACGCTTTTCTTAAGGGTCCTTGGGGCTTCGGGCCTTGTGTTGTTAAATCGTACTGGAACGAATCGTAGCGTTTTCGACCGTCTCAAGAGTCGTGTGACCGGACGCTCGATCGAGACCCATCAATACGCAAAGGAAAATCAGCCAAAGATTTTACGGTCAATAATAATCATAATAACAACAGATAATTTATAACCTCAATTGACACAAGAGTAATACACGCTTCATACTCCAAAGAGTAATATCGATAAATCGGTAAGTCGATCTACTCGTGGGGTGTCTTTGAACGAAACAATCGCGGAAAGTCGCGGTTTAGAATACTAGCAGAGTAGTTTCGTTTGTAAAGTTAAAGCTATACGCAACAGCCGTATACTCGGGAGATGGTGTGCAGCCTGCGATTTGTTTTCGTCGAAACGTCATATACCTACCTCTGTGTGTAGTTTCGGTAGAGCCATGATGTAAAAAAGCCACGGCGACTTCGCCCCTCGCGGAGGGGCGAGGGGGGCATAGAGAAAAAATTCTGTATGATGCAACGAGCAAAAATAAACAAAACGGTAAATTAAAAACATTCGTTGATAATAATAATAAACCTAATAGTTGAGAAAATTTATTTTTAAATGTCCAAGCTAAACTGTATAGTTAATAGTACAAACACTCGCTCGTGTGGTACACAAGTGCGCGTGTACGTGTACGCGCGTTCGTGCGTGCTTTAGATTAAAAAACGTCCCTGTGAAGTAGTCCAAATATTTCGTTATCATTGTTGATATTTTTTTTTATTGAATTTGTTGAATTTTTGACAAAATTCTCATGTGTTGAAAATTCAATTATGCGAATCTGTATATATATGTTTATGTGTATTCATTGAACATTTTTGTTTCAAAGCAACCACGTTTAGGAGACGAATCGATGATTATTAATTAAAAATAGGCGTGCCGAGACATTACGGAATTTCTTTTTTTCAATTAGTAACCTCAAAATACAATGAAACAAACCCAAACAAACACAATACCCAAAACTTTTGAAAACCAATTGCTAATAGATATCCTACATAGTCCTGTGTAGATAATCCTATCTGGACGAAGTAAGACTGCGGGTCTCTACCGCCTTCTAAACACACGTGCAACCGAATCTGTGGTTGCTCCTGTTGGGTCGTTCCTGCGACACTGTTTCGTCATCCTTCGAGACGCGATATTATCGCGATGAGGATACCGAGGAATTTAACATTAAGGCAATGTCGAAGACGTGGCACGTGACCCACCAGTGCGAGAGAGACACTCGACATTTTTAAACCGCAATTTCTCAAGGACGAAACATTTTTATCGTAAAATTCGCGCATCTATTTCTGTCTCTATGAATTCTAAAAAGACGGATCCTCGATGTTTCGCCGTTAACTTAATTGACGCTGAGAAAACGGATATTCGAAAATTTGTGAGGTTACGTCGATGTTCGTCGTGCCCTGAAATGTTAAATTCCGTTCCGACGTTCGGTTTTTCTCAGTGTTTGTACGTTTCTTAATCTTTTTGGTTTAATGTTCCATTAAAGTAGCTGCGAATAAATGTTTGGCGGTAAATCGAACGAAACGACAGTTGACGTTGTGCTTTATTTTTCGATTCTATACGTCCGGGAACGGACGGATAAGTTCAGTGACGGATAATCTTTGACAGGGAGTTACGAAGATGCGAGTGACGCGTCGTTGCTGAAAATTCAACGGCGTAACGTGATCGGTTACTAATATTAGGTAGAAATTTATCGATCCGTAGAAAAAAATCATTGAATTCATCATCGTCGCATTTGTTTTCACGTTATTATTGCATTGTTTTTTCCTTTGTTTTTAAGAAGAAGAAGCCTCTTTTTATTAAAATTCGAACGCTAGTTTACTGAGATCCATCGAATTGTTCGTTTTGCAGCGAGTCATGAGTAAAACACCGGTATCGACGCTGCAAGAGTTCATCGCCAAACACAGATGGGAAGAACCCGTTTATACCTTGATCGCCAATACTTCTCGTACCGGAGACAATGTTTTTACTTACAAAGTGACGTGTGGCGCTATGAGCGCGCTAGGCACGGGTACCACGAAAAAAGACGCCAAGCACGCCGCCGCCAAGGAACTGCTGGACCTATTGCCAAATGTTTCTAACTTCGTCAGCGCGTTGAAATCAGCAGAGGGAGATGTGCACAAAATAGACTCGTATTATTTACCTGGCTCGAAAGGTGTCTCGCACCAAGATATATTCGTCAATTCCGTGGGAAAATTGAACGTGAGTATACGGGAAATTGACTATTTTGGCTCGGTCCGCGAACGTCTCGTCCAACGACGGCGTTTAGGAGATAGCGCTTCTCAAAGTCCTATCAAAGTCGATCCAGCCGATCAAAGATTCACTATCATTGTAGGAATATTGCGTGGAGCACAAGTTGAAAAGTCCAAAGTATCAAGATTTGGATAAGAGCGGACCACCCCACGCGCCACGATTCACAGTGATTTGCAGTATCGGGAGCCTCGAGGTACAGGCCGTCGCGGCTACCAAGAAGAAGTGTAAGCACGATGCCGCCCGAGCGATGCTCGACAAACTCGTGAGAAACACTAGTTACAAAACGTCGCACGGCCTGACGAGCCAGGCTGGCGAGCGAGCCGAGACCGAGGTAATACGAGCTATGGAAAAGCTCGATATGCTGGACTTGAAACTGCAAATGCCGCCTACGCCGGTACAGGAATCAGAGAAAAGAGCGAAAAGCCTCTATCCTGGTTTGGAGAACTATAGCGGTGTCCGGAGGACCCCGACGATCACCAAGCCCAACGGTACACTCGCCGATTCTCATCTGATTTTGAAAAGCAGCTACGAGCCGTTACTCAGGATTGCCGCTATCGACATGATCGATGGGAATGAACGGGGGGCTGGCCCGGCGCGTCCCAACAAACAGGATATCCTCAACAACGTGATCAGCCTCCTCGGTTTGAGCGTCGAGTACGATATCCTCTCCAACAGCCCCGAGCTCGTTATAGTTGGGGGCAAATTGAACACCTCGCCTACGATTATGTGTGCGGGTATCGGTAGTACGTATTTGGACGCGAGAGATCACGCGATCGCTCATCTTCTCGAATCCATCGATATATTCCTCAGCTAGCTCGGCGATTCTAATCGACGCGATCGACTAACGCGTTTTATCCGAGGGTGTCAACTGACAGTCTAAACAAGGATAAACAAACAAGGAGGTATCGCGATCGCGTTGATTCGTAACGGCGATAGTATCTCAAAATTATTAACCGTGTATCCAATGAATTCCTCAAGGAAGATCTTTCGCGAGAACTTTGGAACCGTGTCTTTGTACGCTATGCAAAGGGAATTTGTTCGATCCAAAGCGAACAAATATACACGGGATGTCCCAGAATTTATCCGAGTGCTTTAAACGAGAGGTTAGAGGTGAGAGATAGTCGACATTTTTAAATAGCAATTTCTCAAGGACGAAACATTTTTGTCGTAAAATTCAAGCATCTATTTCTGTCTCTATGAATTCTACAAAGACTGATGCTCGATTTTTCAGCGTGAACTTGATCGACGCCGAGAAAACGGATTTTGAGAATTTGTGAGGTTACGTCGCGATGTTCGTCATGCCCTTAACCCGTAATTCTCCTGTTCAGAGACTTGCACAAATTCCGGGACATCCCGAACAGACACTGTTCGGTAAAAAGCGGTACGCTCCGAGTCACATTTACGTCCCAATCTGTCTTCGAGCCCAAGGGACATGAGAAAATTGCGAACCTATCGTTGCGTCAATATTCGAACGGTCGAACCGTCGATGAGTTTTCAAGTCTTCTTTGCGATGTCTTACCACTGATTATGGGAATTCCCTTACGATCCGATTCCAGAATGCGACAATGGGAAAGATCGTTTTGCGCGATCTTCCATGCACGAGTCTAAATTCTTTTGTACATTGATTGGTCACAAATTGCAAATTGATTGGACAACAAGAAGAGTGAGCTCTTTTTGTTATCGCGTTGCAAATCATTAAAAGGGAAGCATTACCAGTTCCTTTGAGTTTTTTGCCGAAAAATAACGTCATTATTGGTAATAACCAATGAGAGAAAGGTGTTAAACCGAAAAACGCGGGTCAAGCCTAAACTACTATTACACTGAACAAGTGTGCTAACTTTAAGTAAATCCGTTTATTAAGTTTGCGAAACCGTGTAAATCTTTTTGAAATATACAGTTTCAAAAAGAACGTGTTTAACGTTCGACTACCAGTTTCATCGTTGTCATTATAAAATTTTACTTTAAATCTGCGTTATCACCGATACTATTCGATATAGCGATTTAAAAAAATTCACAAAGATTGTTAAAATGTTAATAAAAATAATATACAATTTATACATTATTTTGTTTGAATGGTTCGTAAAAAAGAAAATTTGCCAAGAAAACAGCGTTTACACTAGACGAGGCCTCAACTGGGCAACGATAGGTCAGTCGGTACCTACCGGCGTACCGCTTTGGCTTTTAAATACGAACATACAGAGATCTACCCGCTGTTGGTTGGATTTCAGTGACGCGTCTCAAATATTGCTCCAGCATCGGATTCTAACCAAACGAGTTATCAATTTCAGCAGGAAATGGGAATTGACAAACACTACAAATCTTACAATATTTTTGTACTTGTGCTCGTATAACGCGTGTACACCCTCTTTCCCTAAGCCAGCCAGTGTTCGGTGTTGAAAAGTAAACAAGCTCGTAATTTACGTCGGCAGAATATAGCTAGGGGCCGGTTTATACCCCGGCGAATCGTTACGTTTGACCAGGCGCGCAACGACTGTGAGAGAAAATCGTGTTGCACGTATAAATCTCCGTGAATTTATATGAGAAATGGTCTAGGAGAAGCCTGAGGGCGCGACCGATTCGCATCACGTATACGTTCCGTTGTTCGAACACACTTGGGAGAGGAAGTGCAAATTCCCAGCCGAATTCCCCGTTGGCAGCGTTGATGCAGCCCGTCGGCGCATCAACGCGCTCCCTTGACCGATACGACGTTACGAGATGAGGAAGAAATTCAGCTTCATACGCGGAAGCTTCGCGTGCGGATAATGCAATTTGTATTCGTATTTCAATATTCGCCATTAATCAGGAACTCGGACCACTCTGGAATTTCCAAAAAATCGTTTTTTTGCTTCAACAATGCTTCAACGTCATCTCTTCCGTTCGTAACAAGTTCATAACTGTTGATTCGTTTTTATTGAACGCGAACCGATTTTGTTTAGTTGAACTTTATAAAACGGGACCTAGTGCCGCCATATTCGATTTTTTATACAAACAAATTGGAATCTACTCTGACTCGATGGAAGAATAGGATACGTTTTGAAACTCAATTCCGCAATGATTGAATATATATGAAAAATAATATGTGAATTTGGTGGATTTATGATGCCTCGGAGCAGTGACCTCGCCTCGATTCAAACACTGACCACGTTTGATCCGAGAGAAAACTATTCTCACGAGTCGACGTTGTTGTCACTGCGGTAATATCGCGATATTATTTTTCTGCCGTAATTCTAAAAATTATCGCGCTCGACCATTTGATTTCTCAATCAACGAGTAGAGGCTACCGCGCTCGCCGCCAGCGATATCGTCGTCTCCCTCGGTGGAACGTCCGCTTTTTAATAGTACCGTGCCTCCAATAAGGAATTCACTCGTTGACATTTTTTCAATTCTTTAACCCTGTTGGTGCGCCTTGCCTATGCCCGCTCGTGTATCTGCGTTCTGTACGCGAGCCCTGTACGTATACAGGGAGAATCACAGCTGTCGGAGTTTATTTTCTTTGAGTTTACTTTTTCAATCGCCATTTTTTTTGGCAATCCTTTTTTCAAAATATTTTCCTTCCGAATTACGGTTTTTCCAAAAATTGTTTTTTTTTTTTCAAAAACCCATTTGCCTCTGCCAATTACAATTGGTTGAAAAATCATTCTTTCAAAGTCGTTTCATTTGAAATGACGAATTTTTCGAAATATTGTATTTCTTTGTTTCTATTTTTTGAAAAATCGTTGTACCGTCACCAAGTATAGTCGCGTGACAAAAATTTTGAACGCGGATACCTCGCTCGTGTTTCGACGCCTGGATATTTACAAAGATAAGCGCTTTGCTCTCGCTGTCCACGCTTCGTGTTCACCAAGAGAGTGAATCACTTGTGAATCCCCCTATATCTACAGGGTGTCCCCACGTAAGAGTGTCATCCGTGAAATGGGGAGTTGGGCGTGAAATTCTGAGTCGATTGATACAATCGACTCAAAATAATTATTCATTATTTCGAGGCTAATCCCACTGAAGAGGCGCGCCTGATTGGCCGCCTCAAAAAATGAATAATAATTCAGGGTTTGATCCGGGAAGCGTACATGCTTGTATCAATCGCCGCAGAATTTCAGCCCCAACCTCCCATTTCAAGGATGACATTATTAATTGGGACACCCTGTATAATATAGCCGCGGCATTGCACCGTTCTCGCGAACTGGAGGAGAATTGTGATCAAGCTGGAGAAGAATTTTCGTGACAACTCGGAGGGATATATGTCGCGGGTCATGTGGAAAAATGACTTTAGAAAGGCGGAGCCCCCGCGGGTCTTTACCGATCAACGAGTGACAATGTTTGTCGTTTCGTATGTATCGGTGACCAGAAGCTCCTGAACTGAACCCAAGCAGCACCCGTGTACCAAACCGATAAAAAAATTGGCAAAGACCGAGAGAGGGAGAGAGAGAAGAGAGTTCTTTCAGTATAAAAAGGGGCTGTTTGCAGCTGGAACTGCATCAGTTTCCGAAGCGAGGATCTCTCATTCGTATCGAAGAACACACGGAAAAGTGAGACTGCGCATCGTACCCACCGAATCATCATGAACGCTCTGGTGAGTTTTAAGGGCAAATGAGTCGTGGACCAATGGCTGAAAATTTTGGCAATCGGCCAACACAGAAACAAAGAGGCCCCGGACCGTGGTCCAAATTTACCCAAGACACTCTTTGGTCCAACAAGGACACGGCTGGGTAGTGGTCGAAACCTAATACGGTCACAGTTAGGTTCCAGTGCAAAACTAACTCGGACACACGTCGAAAAAAGAGGTTTCCTCGTAACACAACCTCACAACCTTTCAAGCAGAAATTTCTTATTTCCCGTCAAACTGATTAGAAAGCAATTTTCTGATAAAAAACCGTCCCTTCCGTTTAATCAAATTTGTAACGCAGCCTGTTTAACTTGAAGCTCTTTTTCACCGCCATCCTCGCTCTCGCGTCGCCAATTTTTGCCGATGAGAGCGCTCAACTAAACAAGAAGCAAGAAAAACGAGGCATCGTCGACCTCGGCTACGGTGGCAATTACCTCCACGGAGGTGCTCATGGTTTGACCGGATATACGGGATACGGCGGACTAGGAGGTAAATTATCGGCGTGTTCCGATGTCTTTTCGACACTCGTGACGTATTTCGGATTTGTTTGAATAATCTTAAATTTTTGTGTCCACTGTATTTGAGTCGGTCTTGTTGGGTTCCATTGTTCAATCAATTAGGTTATGGACACGGTTACGTCGGAAACGCGCCACTCTATTCGCTCGCGTCGCACGGGATTGCTCACGGATGGAACTACGGAAGCGCCTTTGCCCCCTCCGTCGTTCACGGGTACAGCGCCATCCCGGCTATTTCCGGCATCGCCCCGTACTCCCACGGCTACAACCATCGCGTAGCATCGCTGCTGTCCGCACCGTGGCACGCCGGTTATCACGGATACAACGGCCTCCACGGTGTCTCTTATGGCCACGGGCTCAAGTACGGCAACGGCTGGTAATTCCGCAAAGAAACGGATCATCCCCGAGCACCCGATAAACACGGCCGTCCGACGGTTGCAACCTCAGCGCCAACTGGACGGGCTTCCGGTTGCTTCGATCCCGCCGCTTCCTCTTTTTTTCTAGCCAATCCTCAATCCGAATCATTTTTCGTAGAAATTTAACGATCTTTGTAAAATCTCGGCTACCCATTTCGGTCTTTCGATTAAAATTTATTACATTTTATTAATCGCATCTTTCATTCTATTGCGTCGATCCTGCTGCGAAATCACGTCCGTACATCCGGTTATTTTAATTCTTCGATTTTTGGCAGAATTTCAAAGTTGGAACGTCGAGTTTTCCAAATTTTTCCATACGTACCGCTTTGCCTCTTTTTTGCGATTTTTCAAGTGTATTTTTGGCAGATGCCTCGTATCGATGGTAGGTGGTGACCCGCTGCCTACCCGAAGGCGTTTTTCGGATTTCACTGCGTGGCTGCGAGTATCGATACGATCCGAGGGTCTTCCATGAAGGAAATCTTGAACTTTCGCGCCAAACATTGAGCGTTATGCCGAAAATTTACGAATTACGGTTGGAAGGTGGAAAAACAGCGATGAAAAACGTAACGTTGATCAGCGACGATAACGAGTGATCGTTGCTACTCGTAACTCCCTTTGTCAACACTAGCCCGAAACTACATTATCTTGCGCGACAATCGAGACTTTCAGCCTGTTTCCATTGTTATCGACACTTCCAGTCTGTTTCCGTTGTTATCGACACTTGAGGCAAGCTGCCGGGCAGTTACCGACCGGGCGCTCCGGCGAGCCAGTTCCGGCGCTGCGACACCGCGCGTCGCGCAAGTACGAGCGGTTGTCCTCGGACGTTTTCGCTCGAGGGCAATAAATAACATCGTAGAAAAGTGTTATTTTCGATTCATCGAACGATGAATCTCGTCGCCAAAGGTCTGTCGAGCTTCGCGTCGACCTTCTTTGCCAAACCCCTTGGAGGTAATTGACAAACATTTTAAAAATCGTACTCTCGCGTTGTCGCCCGTTTTTTCACCGGTGTTAACCTCAAATTTCCGTCCACCCGTAGAGAGTACTCGATTACTTTGAAATACCAAAGAACTTTTACTATCGAAAGAATAATATCTTTTTTCAGGCAATTTGTCCAACATCACGCAGCAATGTCTGAATAAATCGTTTCAAGGTAATTCACATTGATACTCTTGATGAATATTTCGATCACCCGCTCCATTTTCCCTTTTCAAACTCATCTGTGTTCCGACTTACCGTACTTCAATTTAAATCAACATCAACCTCGAACTTTTGATTCTCGCAACTGCAGGGTTCCGTACGCCACCCTGATACGGAACTCTCACCTTTTTTTTAAGACTTTTCGACGGATCGGCAAGCTTCGAATACTCGTCTCTTCTCAAATACCATGTTTGCTCTCGTGACTAGAAAAATGTACGACGGATCATTGAAATAGAATTTATAATCTATTGTAACGGATCCCATGGTACGGACAAGGTTCGTTAGCCGCTGTCGCAGAATTGCTGCGCAATTACTAATTTTGTATACCGCGAGTTAGTATTGGTAGAAAGCCCGACGAATATAAATACTGCGCGAGTCAACCGTTCGTTGAGTTTTCTTCGGATCAATCTGCAATCTTATACGAGTTTGTACAATTCCTATGGTTATCGTTAGCCCTTCGAGTAGAATTTGCCAAAGGACCTTAGGAAAACTGACCGGTAAGAACGCTTCCACAATTTTGAGATTTTTTTCCCTATTATGCAAGGGAATATCCGTACCGTAACAATCTACTATATTATGTATTATTGCACGATCGATGTATCCTAATAATTAGCTTTCGTTGAGAAATATTAATATACAGTTTCTAATATAAGTAAAATATTATTTATTCATTGATTCGAAATATAAGTAAACAGTTAATAATAATAACAGTTATGAATAATGTTACGAAGGATAGGATAGGATAATCTTACAAAGGAAAAATAACATTATCATTGGTATTGACCGATGATGAAAAAAGGGTAAGAAGAGAAACGTTCCTCCAAGCCCCACAGGGCTTGAAAATCGTTTTTGGCAAATTTCAATCCGTTCCCTTCAACCGGAGCACCTACTTTTCGCTCATTGAGGATTTTGTCCCGTTCGCCAATACGGACGCTCTTTTTTTCTGTTCCTTTTTATTTTAAAAGATTCGAATCTCGAAATTCGAGACACGCCTCGCCTCGAGCCTCGATCTCCCGCATCGTGGCGATTTTCAAAAAGCATGTAAAAATCGGGGGTGTTAAACTGGACTGCGAAAGGGCTAGATCAGATTCTTATCTCGAGGATTATGATCTCGAAGTAACGCGAGACTAGCAGTTTTTGATTAGGAATTGCGATTAAAGATGGGTCCGGAGTCCGGACTGCGGACTTTTTGGTACCCGAGCGGGTCACCCATCTAACTATTTGCCCGGTCACAGCCGCGGATCTTAGCAGAGAGGACCAGACGGCCGGAGGTAGGGGGAAGAGTAGGGTTCGATCCTCGAAAAGATCTTTCGAATAATGAGACGAGAAAAAAGGGATAAGAATAGCCGGCGGAGGAGGCGCCCGAAAGCTCGCAAGAAAAGAATTGGAGAAGCGGAATGCCCGTTTGTGACGAATGGCCAAATCGGTGGGAACATTACGGAAGGGGTGACGTGTCCATTTGCGGTTGACCAGTTGTCACAAAATACGAGAAAAAAGAGCGAGGGAGGAAGAGAGAGAGAGAGAGAGAGAGGGATCGAGAAAGCCGGAGGGAAATTCGGCATGAAAAAAAAAAGATCAATGTGTCTCCCATTGCGCGTCCGATTCTCGGGTGCTTGGCGGACGTGGGAAAAATTAAAAAGTTTTGCATACATTTTTAGTGACCTCGGAGTTCGAGTTGGAACGCAACTACTTTTCTCCCCTAAATAAATATATAAATAAATGACATTTCAACAAATAAAAGAACATACAAAAATTCATTAAATGTAAAACGTTGAGTAGTGATAAAAATAAATAAATGAAAGATAAGCAGCAACAATTCATATTGAACCGTAAAAATGATAATTTTTTGCTGTCTTTTATTTATTTTGGTTAGTTAATGTTTTATTTATTTATTTTCTAAATCAAACGAAGCCATTTTCTCAGATCGTTAGAATACAATAATATTTCTCTTGTTTATTTATTGTTATTATTCACCATTCGTTCTACGACTCGAAGTAACAAATCTTCACTAAAATTACATGAAACTTTTCGAATTTGCGCAGTTTAAGCAAAAAATTGGGTCATCATAAAAATATCGTTGCAAATCAGTAAATTTTCTCTCGTTATTTTTTATTTACCCAAGAATCCTTCGAAACATCCTCGTGAGAATGACTCTAGGCTCGAGAGCATCGAACCTACATTTCTTTTCATTGCAAAACGAACGTTCTTTTCCGTCTGAAATCCACGAAATCCACAGTAAGAGGAATTATCATGCCAGGCCGAAACTAAGCCTGATCCATCAACGTTCTATATTGAAATTGCTGGTTGGGCTTGTGGAAAATTCTCGGGATATCCGGCTCCTTTTGTTTTCAAATCAATTCTTTGCAGGTTACAATCGGCTGCTTAAACTGTCTTATGGGACAATCTCAAAAGTCCAATTGTCTTGCCTCTCACGAAGGAAACATCCTCATAGGTCGAGTTAAATAATATTATCAAGATATTAAAATAAACCAAACGTGATCCTACATACGTAAAAAAATCTACGATTTCAATTTTCTAAAAATACTTGAGCGAATGGTAAAAATTTAAAAAAAGTAAAAAAAAAAAACGAAAAAAGGTATCGTCAGCGACGTAAATTTCAACGTGACTCTTCCATGTATTGACCCGATGACAAACGTAATACTACGAAGTGACCACGAGAACTCAATTTATAGCCCGATATCCAAAGACGTATTAACGCTGCCAACTGAGGGATAAATGGAGGGGTGAAGGAACCGGAGTGCAACCGTCGGTCTTCAGTAAGAAGCAGCGAGCAAGGGCGAAACATTTTTCGCAATGTAATCTTGCGCATTGATCGTGTGGAAGAATAAAAGGGTTGGCTTCGCAAGCACGGAGGATAATGGTTTTGGTGCTGGTCCTCTTGGCTCACGGTTAAGTTAGGAAGGATTAGCCGGCAGTGTGCCAGGTTTTGGACATCTGTCGTATTGGACGGTGGTCAGCGGACGCTGCTGGGACGGGGAACGGGGTGTTGTTCATGGGGATCTCAACGAAATGGACAACAATGGATGGATAGTGTCGTCAGCGATGCCTCGAAATATTATTATGATTATTGTTGTTATTGGGAATTGGGAAATGTACGTTATTCTTTGCGCTTCAAGCCGCCGGTCTCTTCTATTCGTTTCGTTAAATTTTTACGATTTTTTCGCGATAATGACGCGTGAAGTGATTTCACAAATGGCGAAATGAAAAATCGCCGAAATTTCGAATGCCTCTCGGAGACTTCGTTCCAGTCACGTACGAATGAGAATAAATTTGACATTTTTTTCTTACTTTGGATTTTTGCGCGTCATCGTTTCTCTCGATCCATTCCGCGCGGATAATCCCCCTTAATTTACGGAAGATATATTTCGCGGTCAAATGGCAAACACTGGAGGGTCTCTCTATTTTGGAGGGTCTCAAAAATATCAGAGGGACATGTAATAAAAATTTTATTTAAGACATCGGATTTTAAAAACCCAAAGCTGAGTTGGGATTAAAATTAATGAAATATTGATAAAAAAATGTCTGTTAAATTTTGTAAAATGCTATACAGATATTTATGAATGATAAAATGATTATTATTTGAACATGACAAATATTAATAGAACGATGCAAATGTAAAAAAAAAATGTATCTTAGCCATCTCAAAGTGAATATAAAGTTGCATCTTTTTTTCAGTTTGTTTCGTTTGGGTTCTTCCACTCGTTGAAATATCCCCTTTTCTTCTTGTTTAAAAATCCTGGATGAGTGATCCGAAAGTTCATCACTTTCGAAGATTTGGTCTCGCGTCTCTTCGATTCTGTCCCGGTCCAAAAAAGCTACCCCACAAAAGAGTTGTCCACTTTTGGATTTTTGCTCTGACGAATATACGAAAGGAGAGGATAAGGAACGAGAGGCAAAGAGAGAGAGTGAGGGTGGGAGGGAGGCAGGGAGGGAGGGAGAGAGCAAAGAAGAATAAGCGAACACAATAATGGTCGTACGCTGACCACCGACCGTGCTCCGGGAGACTTTGCCTCGCAACAATGTTACTTAATAAGCTTAAGAACGCACCAGCGAGAAAGAAGATTGAGCCGGAGACCTGGCGAGCTGTCGGATGTCACATAAGCCCCGGAACACTTCACTCTCCCTCTTTTTCTCTTTTTGGCTACCCGTCTCTATTTCTATCTCTCTCCAGAGGGTTCTGAGAGATGTCAAACGTTCGTCATATTTGATATTTCGTAGGACCGACCCCCGCGCGGTTCCTTGCCCATTTTCTCCCAACTTCAGTGGCTTTCGCCCATTTTTCCGCTTTTCTATAACCGGTAAGATTAGTTGCGAAAGAGTTTCCGTCTCTTCTCGGTACGTTCAGTTATATTTGCATGCCGGAGTGAGAAGTCCATTTCGCTTCGGGTTTTCTCTCCCCCCCGCCCTCCCTCCTTCTCTTTCTCTCCCTCGTAATTTCTTTCTTCCTCCATTTGCGTTGCTTTTCGCGAACTCCTTTTTTCTCCGTCCCTTTTTTTGACTCCCTTTCAAAATAACCCTCCTTCTCGCTGTCCACTTTTCTTCTCTCTGTCCATCAGCGACTCGAACGAGGATTTCCCATATTTTTCGTACACACTTCTTGTATTCCGCTCAACAATGGAGGGGACTCAAAATTTGTGACTACCCCTCCCCCGCCAGTGAAGTACACTCAACCGTCCTCATAACCGAAGGCTCCATCGTTCACTCCCATCGATGATGTCTCAATCGCTATCCTCCACGTTCCTCCCATCGAGATTCATTGACAATATTTCAGGACCAACGCGAAGGGACGGAAGAAAATGTCGTTCTTTCGAAAGAAAACGTAATTGCTCTCCTCTTTCATGGAGAACAATTTCTCATTCGTTACTAAATTAATAGCTTGATTAGACTATTTTGCCATGTGAGATTAAACGGGGTTATCGTTCTCTGTTCCGAAAGAACCATTGATTCATCTTGATACAATGAATCGTATATATTTTTCACGAAAAGTGGTCGAGATTGGTGAATGCTGGAAGTGGAAAAAAATATCGTATCGCGTACATCGAACGTTCTCATTAATCGCTAGAAAGTCACGTCGCGGTATTGTGTAGCTTTACGAAATCCGAGGTAACAACGTCCCCGAGGGTAAATACCATACTGATAATAAAAGTGCGTCTGGCACGTCACAGGACGGAGTTTATTACCCCGGGTGTCATTCTCATCATCGTTTCACAATAACTTTCCAATCCGTGTGATTACCGAATTCATCGTCAAATTATTACTTCAGCGTAACGTGTTTTCACGTGTACGGAGAGAAGTTCGTCAACCTCTTACATTAGCACTGATGAAAATGGCCCAACATAAAAATAAAATAAAGTCAATTGCACTCAAAGATCATAAAGTGCATGGAATTATCAAGGTGATCAATGCGCAAAGAGCATGGTCAAACGTACACAACGATACACAACTTTTAAGATTCGTGTCTACGATTTTGAATTCTCGAATCGCTGAAACATAGTTTTTGAAAGGAACGCGTTTAAAGCTGGATTCGCGGTTGAATCGCACTCATGAGATTAGCTACGATTTGCATTTGCTTTTTTTTTGTCATATGTTAGACCTTCCGCGGGGGATTTCTGGCTTTTTCAGGTTTGGAGCAAATGCGAGCAATGGCCACGTCGTTGTGGCAAATGCACCGAAGGGGTCCTAGGAAGCCAAAACCGAAGAAAAGACCGCTGGACGGCAAACCGTTCGCCAAGGGCGTCGTCCTCAAGACTCTGATAAAGAAGCCAAAGAAGCCGAACTCGGCGAACCGGAAGTGCGTTCTCGTGAAGCTCTCGACGGGCAAAGAGATGACCGCGTACGTTCCCGGTATCGGGCACAATTTGCAGGAGCACAACATCGTTCTCTGTCGGGTCGGCAGGCTCCAGGATACACCGGGTGTCAAGATCAAGTGCGTGCGCGGTGCTTACGATTTGGGACATGTGATCAAAGCGAGCCAAAAGTAACTGCGCTTTCCCAGTCACTCTTCGACGAATCAATGTTTTTCTGGTGCGGTTGATGGATTCTGACGATTTTACGATTCGTCGAGAGCCTGGAACAAAAATTGCCAACCAATTTTGTTTGCCGATCATACCGATCTTTATAGAGAAATCGGCTGTTGAGTGAATTTGTCGACCGATCGTACCGATCTTCAATGAGAGACCGGCTGACAGCCGATTTTGTGTACCGATCATACCGATCTTCACTGAGAGATGCGCCCTTCGAATAAACGTAGTGAAAGTGAAACTTTAGCAATGTACATAACCTTAAAACGATACACTTAAAGACGTTATACTTTTTAAATAAAAACCCCATCAGGTATGCTTTCAGTTGCAAGCGACATCGTAATGGAAATACCGTAACGGCGATTGACCGATTTCATTCGCGCCGATTCGGCTCGAATCGTGACGACTGTATTTGCCTGACACACATTCCGCATTTCCAGGTTGGAAATGAATAAACCGCGGGCGTGTGCAACCCTACGACCCTTTTTCCCTTTATCCATGCCCGCCGGTCAGCTTCACCACGCTTCACCGTGCAAAAGTTTACACATACGAGTACCGTTAGCCCGGTCCGCGTCACGATGCATTATGCATTTGTGACCGGAGAGTCGCCAAGTGTGCACAATGACGGCAAGAGGAACTTCGGCCCGAATCTCCAGGGAGAGCGAAAACGTTCACCCTGCGCGCCCCTTATTTTCTACGCTTATTACGGAAGGGTTGCTCCTCCAGGACCCTTTCGCATCTGCGGAAATTCCCCCCCCCCCCCCCCCCCCCCCCCCCCCCCCCCCCCCCCCCCCCCCCCCCCCCCCCCCCCCCCCCCCCCCCCCCCCCCCCCCCCCCCCCCCCCCCGTTTATACTTTTTCTTTATCCTGCAGATCACTTCTTCGTGTTCTTTTTCAACATTTCTCTTCATCCTTTCTCACCTGCACCGAAACTGCAATATTTTGCCGAAACTGCGAAAACTAAAGCCAATACGGGTATTTATAGGTACTGGATAGTTGGATGTTTCATATTAATAATTAATGTATGTAAGATCAATAACTAATGTATATACGGAGTGTGACGTAAATAGTGGGTGAAGAAGTACGATTATTTCATTTTCATTTCTGTTCTATGCTGCTGGATAATAGAGCAATCGTGAAAATTGGGTTTGTTGCTCTTCAAGTAAAAACCATAAAAATTGCTGCTTAGCCCATATTTCAGTATTACGCATTTCAGAGTGAAAAAAAAATAGTTTTTAAGGGGTGATGATAAATGATGAATTTTGTAGTAATTGTTCGGCGATTTCGAGGCCGTTGGTAAAAAGATCGGGAGTTCGGAAAATGAGAACCCTTTTGATGACCATTTCGTTCTGGTCAGGGAGAAGGATGACGACGTTGATTGTGAGAGGGAACGAGGGAACGAGGGAAAAATCTCGCGCAACGTGTACACATTCGCAATGAATTTCGGAAAATCCTACATAATTCCGTGGGTGACGTGTGCGCAAACGCGCGCTCGGCTAGTGGCTGCTGGTCATCGTCGTGTCGGGAATACAGCCCCGTTGTTTATTGCTTTGCTCAAACGTTCGAGTGACGCAGGTGTACGAGCGGCGCTTCCACGGGCGCCATTTTTCGTTTCGAGAAAAACTCACTCTTTGGAGACGAACTTTTTGGCCGCGAATTTTTCGAGACTCTTGTTAAGCCCCTTAACGAGCCCTTGCTCTCAAGGTGGACAAATATTTGTCCTTTTTCTTTTCCTCCTTCGGGCTGAGCCTCCAAAACTTGCGAAAATTTCGTTCAAACTGATCGGGAGGCTGACGTACGTCGAGTTTCCCTGTGCCCTCTTCGAACATTTTTACGGTAAAAAATTAGTTGCTCGAAAGAGCCGTAAAAACTTACAAACCCCTACGAACTTTCGAAATATAATTTTTTGAAATCGCTTTTTGAAAACGCAGCCGATGGGGATTAAAAAAAAAAAACGCTGAAAAAAAGCTGGAAAATGTTCCATCTTGAACGGTCGACCATAGACCTCGTCCAGAGAAGGGCATGACAATAATATTCGTAATCCGTGTAATAGTACGAGTTTTTTTTTTGTCTCGAATGCCATAAGACTCCGTCGTTAACTCATTTAGATATTTTTCGGAGTCAAGGGGCCGGAGGGCTCAACGCTCCAGTGACCATGGGAGCGAGAGAGAGAGAGAACGAGGTTGGGGAAGTAAGAAAGGAGAAAATATAAAGTTAATCCGGTACTTCTATAATCGAGTTTTCTTCAATCCCTCTTGTAAAAGACCTCGACTCTTTTCCCTTGCGTTTTCAGTTCGCCGCAATAAAAATCGTTCCTCTTTCTTTTGACTCGCGATATAGGACAAGAGAGTTAAAAATCCAGGAGCGGCCGGCCGGGGGAGGGGGCTTAGCAAAGAAGTCGGAAATAAAATTGTACCTGGCGTATTGACGAACACGTGAATTCGGTTGTTTTACAACTGCGACGAATGAGGATCGAAAAAAATCCCGAGAGCTCCGCGAGTTAATGATACACGTATTTCAAGGGTCGCGCGAGAAAGGGAAGGACGCCTTTAAAAATGACCCTCGTAGGTAAAAAAAAAAAAAACGTACACGAATAACCGGTTACTCTATTACGGTTTTTCGCAATCGTTCAGTGAGTCGTGTTGTTAATTTGATTTGCGGTCTCTGATTTTCTTCTACTATTTTTTAATGCAAAAAGGAGGAATTTGAGTCGATTTTATTCCCTTACTTTTATTATTCTCTTTCCCTTTTCAAAATTTGTTCAAAACATAAATATTGGAAAGGGAATGGAATAGCAAAAGGAAAGGCTGTCTCCCGATATACTATATTTTTCCAAAATGGGCGAACTTCGAAAAGGTGGATTTCGTGACCGAGGGTTTTTTTCGCAAAAACACGGAACAGGAGGCCATCCTTTGCCGACTCTGCGAACTCTTCGAGTTTGACAGTTGAGTCGGAAATACTTATCGGCAAATACGCACCAAGAAGAATGGACAAAATGACAGTCGTCCCGCGTATACACAGTTACACAGTTCTTTGAGAACAAACAAAACGCGAGTGCGTACTGCAACTCTTTACCGTAAGGCTTAGTAACCGGACACCATATACACGCGTACTGTCTCCAAAGAAAAAGAGATCACTCGTTCTCTCTCCGTCTCTCTCTCTCTCGGTTGAGTTCTCGATTTTCCTAAACGCTCGCGCGACCGATCTCGTCGCAAAACTTTTCTCAGGTAAAAATGCATGAATAGCGGTTTTTCTCCTTTCAAGTTTCAAACGACGTACTCGCGCGTCCGTAAAATGCGCGCGCGCCCTGCCGATTTTTCACTCCCGCGGGATACGATCGGCTTGGACGATCCCGTTGTCCTCGTTTCTCGTTTCACCCCGAGCACTGTGCATTTCCCTGCGAAATATCGTTCCAATCCTTTCTCACGACGTATTCGCGTCTCGCCGGAACGAAACAGCCCGGCGGCGATGCCACGTCGAAGCATCCGCTCGCTGGCGCAAAAAAATCGGCCCTTCGGAAAACGATCAGAATTCGAGCCATGGCTCGTTTTCGTTTGATTTTGTAAAAATACATTTCGGAGGGTTCGATCGATCGAGACCTTTTTTGTCATTAGTTTTACGAATTCGGTCGAGGTGATCGATATCCTTTGATCGATGGTGTCTGGGTTTGGCTTTTGCAAAAAAAAAAAACATGAAAATTCTGTAAAATGTATATTTATTGAAACGTTTCAACTGAAAGTAACACATAAGTTTTTTCACGTTCGATCAGTAATTTTCACCGAGTGGTTTGTGAGATTTTTAAATGGAATGAGTTTATTCGGTTTCGGATTGATTGTTGGCATGCGCAACACGGTATGACTTTTTCTCATCTTTTGTCCGAAATGTCTCGTTGGGATGATTCTCCGGGGAGGGCCGTAGACGTATCGATCGAAAGATCCTTGCGATCGCGTGGGACGAGTCCCGTTGCGCAGCCAAAAATCGCAGGCTCGCGTGCTCAAATACTTTAGAAAATCTATTTTGGAAAAAGAGCAAGAGAGATATATATACAAATATTCTTGACACACAAGAGGAGGGGCGTGTCGAAAGTTCACAGGTCCGCGAGGAATGAAAACGTTTCGGTGAAACGGTCCCGCGGGAATGGGTCGAAATGTCAAAAAGAAAAGGAAAGTAAGTTTTTGAAAAGTTTTTCGCTGTGCGGAAACCGGTAGGCGTTGTATGGGCGTGCGAAAGCGGAAGTATACGAGGAAACCTCGATAGACTGTTGGCAAAACTTGCCGGGCGGTCGAGGCGTCTTGGAAAAATAAATTGGAAAGTAATTATGGTCATACGAGCTCGTGAAAATCAGAGAAGGGGAGTGTGTTTCTTCTCGACGAAAGAGATCCTGCGGAACGTCTTAATGTTCTATATCCGGTTGGCTTATTACATTTATCTTCAACTTGACGGTGAACCACCGCACGATCCCTTTTTTCGCATTTTCAAAGCCAAACTTTGACAGGAAAAAGTAAACGCTTTCTCGATCTCTCCGAGCTCCACATCGGAAAGGCTAATGGCTCATCCTCCCGGAGCGTCTTCATCCTTCCCTCTAGGAGTTCTTTTCGGTGGACCCCTGGAGATCGCGCGTACACATCGGGACATACTCGTTTCTTCGATACACGTACCTACTTTTCCTCATTTATACCGCATGGCGCCAAACATTTCTTCGTCACCGCGTTATATTACTTCTCGACACTGACGAATTCTTTTTTCTTCGTCTGTGCACATGCCTGAAATTATTCGAGGCAAAGAAAGTCAAATTGTCCAGTCGATCCACGATACTTTGGACTGGAAAATAACAAAATCATCTTTCCGATGTGCCGAAAATACATTTTTTCGGCACATTCATTTTGGTCCAATTCCAATTGGATAATCAAGGAGATTTTAATCACGAAGAAACGGCTTTACAAAAATTGTCTTTGCAAAAATTGCCGGGTATAAAAATCGACATTCTCGTTGAAAAAAACCCGAACCCTTTTTTTTTCCTCTCCGATTTCGAAAAGTGTTTTCATTTTTCTAAATGACTCCTCAGCCTAACAATATCTTCACGAGGGCTACCTACAGGGAAACGAGAATACTCGACTCGAAATTGCACGTTCGTAAAACTTTTCGACTCGTTCACAGGCGACTGGGGCAGTGGCAAACGGTGGTTACGATTGTTTTATGACGATGCGCAAGGAGTCGCCACGATCGACCGAAATGTAATCACCATAGGTCTGCTTTATCTTTCAATGCGGAAAACCGTTTAAACGAATGACGTTGCGAAGCCTGCCGCTTTTACGAAAAAATGTCGTCGGCCTGGAAAGGGTACCGCAACGAGCAGGTATATTTTTTGTATTCTTTCACCCCACTCGATGATCGCCCTATTATTTGTTCCGAGCAAAGTCACTAAGATCACAGATCTGGCATCGGACATTTTTCCTAATTTTCGATTTAAAAAAAACGACAAAAACTGAGATTTTGAGTTTTCACTATTACCTCAAATTTATAAACATTTTCGCGAAGTATTTGTTTTTCTATAAACTATTAATTTCAATTACTTTACACGAGTCAAATATTTCATTACTAATACTCATAATTCTATTTATCATACTACTGTTATTTATTATTATATATAACAAATAATATGTAAAAGATCATTTACAATTTCTATTCCGGACTCCATTGCTCGTTATTATATTTTTCTACTTTTATTGTAACACGAATTTTATATTATCACTAGCTGACCCGGAAAACGTTGTTTTGCCACATAATCTAATATATAAAATTCTCCTGCCAGAGCGTGACAGGAGAATTTTAGCTTTAGACAGCCACCATAGACATAACGGCTTCACAGTAACCATCCCTCATATATATACAGGGTGTCCCACGTAAGAATGTCATCCTTTAAATTGGGAGTTGGGCGTGAAATTCTGAGTCGATTGATGCAAGCATTTATGGTTCCCGGATCAACCTCTTAATTGTTATTAATTTTTATAGGCAGCCAATCAGCCGCGCCCCTTTAACGGGCTTAGCCTCGAAATTATTATTATATTTACACGTTTCGTGTCACATCGCAAGTCCATCACGATGAATTTTTATACCTTGAAGACAAATCCACAATTTAATTCACATTGACCTCTCCATTTC
>JAPYZJ010000335.1:0-108362 GCA_030522765.1 Ophioninae sp. B BG-2022a
GATCTGGGACCCATACATGCTTATATCAATCGTCTTAGAATTTCACCCCCTACCTCCCATTTCAGGGATGACATTCTTAGCTGGGACACCCTGTATATGGTTGTCTATGATACATAAATATATAAATATGGATGTGCGTGGGTGTATTTAGCTGATCCGGGATAGCCCGTGTGTGTATGTGTGAAAGGGAGTGTAACGGGAAGCTCCTCGGAGATATTTCACGCTAGATAAAGTCTCGCAGTTCATCGACGAATTATCATTCTCCTTCCTCCTTCCTTAACTCCTTTCCTGCGAATACTTGGCCCTCGCGAGCTCGTGCAAGCTTTTGTGAGCTTAGTTCATTTTGCCTCGCTCGTTCCTTCTGCCATTACACTTCGAAGGAAACTTTTATTACGGCACGGTCTTCATTCCTCTTACTAGATGTTCTCTTCTCGTTCCCTCTTTTACTGTTTTAATCTTCGACTTCCTCTCGCTTCCTCGCTTTTGGTCTTTACTTTCTTTCTGTCTCTATTGTTTTTTCGTTCAATGTTTGTTCGAGTCCAATGTCTTGCTCCAGATCTTCTGATCGAGTGTTGTCTCCACTGGGTCTCTTACTGTCTCTTTTTGTTGTTTTCTTATTGTTATCTATTGATTCTTTTGGGAATCCTCAAATCTATTATACACCTATTCGGCTTTCTATTCGTTCGTCCTTTCGTACATTTATTGATGGTTAGAAAAAATCCATCAACCCATTTCATCCACCCATCCCATCCATCCATGCATCATTTTTGCGTAAAACATTTCGTGACGTCACACTTCACATGCGCACCAAGCAACCTCAACTAGCATTGCCCTCGAGATTCGAAGTACACCAACTTTGATTTTCCCAGACTTAACCTCGAAATATCTTCATGCACCAGCGTTACCGTTTAACGGGCATTTAAAGTTAACGACTACCTGGTCCGATGCATGTCCATTGGTGTATCTTTCTCACACAGGTTACGACAGCTGTAGGTGTGCCTGATAAGAATACGCAACCCGAGCGTTCAACGCAAAAGTGTACACTCACGCTCGGTCGTATCGGTGAAAATTTGAATATACATAGTGGCCAGTTATTGCGGATTGAGAATTTACATTTTAATATGTTCCCTCCCGGTTGAGAGGAACTCTCGCGAGCGGAAGGTGAAAATCCTCATCTATATCAGGCCACGTTCGTTGACGACTCAAAATTTAAGGCGGAAGATCAGTCAGGGAATATTTTCGAAACCAATTCAAAGCCGTTCTCTGACAGGTTTACTGATCCACGATACAAACGTGTTGCGTTCATAGATGAAGACCTATTTACAAATATGGCATTGACAGTTAAACCCGATGAAACTGGCACCTGAAGCTTGATGAACGAAAAGTGGGAAAAAAGATTTCGTCAAGGGAGAAACAGAATGGAGTATTTCATTTGCACGATTTTCGAGTCATGGGCGATTGCGTTACGCAATTTTGTTTTTGCGATCACACGAACAAGCGATTCTTCAACGTAACGTTGTGCCAATTACTCCATTGATTGTATTTCTAAAATGTTCGTAGAGCTTGCTATACAATAATGAATGAAATAACAATTATTACTGGTGAAATAATAAGGATAACGTTATCTTTTAAAAAAATGATTAAAGTATTAAAAATTTCCTTGCACCGGAAGATGATGTTATCTAAAGTTAATTATTTTTTAGAGCAACTTTATATTTATTTTACATGAAAAATTATAAAATATTCAGGCTACAGAAAAAGGTTCGATTTTCGACGGGAAAAATTCGTTGATTGGCCGAATTTTATTTATTTCTTATACAATTATTCATTTGTTTATAACAAATGAGTGAGATTGTCTTTACTACCAAAAATTTTAAGAAAAACGTTCCCACCACAAAAACCATCATAACTCAATCAATTTTGAGAATGTTCACAAATTTTTTGTTGGGGATTTGAATGAAGACCCGAAGCTACCATTGATGCAGCAAAACAATTGAATTTTCAAGATGTCGAAGTTATCCAAGTTTATCAATAACCCCATCCACAGGTATTGTTTTTTCAATCAGCCTCATCGACTTTTCATCAAAGGCTCAAAGATACCCCAGCTTCATGTCTGTCCCATGAATTTTCGAATGAAAATTGAACTATCCGAGGAAAATAAACGGTGGATTTTATTTCTACGGAAAAAGAGAGAGAGAGAGAGAGAGCCTCGGGCGCAATAGTAAAATTTAGAAATCCGAGCGTTCCTCGGTTCGGACGGATCCCGTTTCAGATATGCGGGATAAGCCTCGGCGCTCCTCAAAATCTCGCAGTTTACCTACGCGAGCCAAACATATATAACGCTCGCGATAACCCGTTTTACAAAGGGGAGCCACCACAGTATGGTTCGGTATGAGCAACTCGCTAGGAAAGTTTCCGCGTTGCCCGTACTCGGCCATGTATTTCCGACGCTCGTAGTTTCGCTTCTCCAGACATAAACTGGAGAAATAATCTTTACCGTGCGGATATGCGCAGGCGTTTCGAACTGCGGAAGAAAAAAACCCATTGAGAGGGCTAAATTGTAAAAACAAATTCAAACAAGCCCAAACAAACCAAATGACTCCAAAGATAAAACGTTTAAACGAGAGCCACATGTTGAGCCTGTGTATCAAATGGGTCCGCTTAGCTTCATCGAATTCCACTCGAATGCAACCGACGCTGTTTCTAGTTTGTTTGGGTTTGTTTGGGTTATGGTTTATTCGGGTTTATCAAATTTCGTTCGATTGGAATCATGTTTGGGTTCGTTCAGATTTATTTTGGACTATTTAGGTTTCTTTGAAGTTTCGGATTGGGCTATTGGAGCTTGTTTGGGTTTGGGGCAACTTATCGAGTTTGTTTGAGTTTTTTTTATATGTGTCTAGGATTGCTTGGGTTTTTTTATGTTTCCCTGTGTTTTAGTTTGTTTTAGTTCGTCTGGGGTTTTTGGGTTTGTTGATGGTTCTCTGTGGACGTTTGGGTTTGTTTTTGTCTATCTGGGATTGTCTAGGTGGGTTTCGGTTTGTTTGGATTTTAGGATTGGGTTGTTAGAGATTCGAGTTTATTTGGCATTATGGAATTCCATTCGAAATCAATGGGACACTCTATAGTGTTCGTTTAGGTTTGTTTCAGCTTTTTTTCGGTTTTGGGATTGGGTTTTCAGAGGTTTGGGTTTATTTGGCATTATGGAATTCTATTCGAATTTAATGGAACACTGTATAGAGTTCGTTTGGGATTTTTTGGGCTCGTTTGGGTTTGTTTGAGTTTAGTTGATTTAATTTGCGACATCAACGTACGTAACGCCATCTGCTGACACATACAACCACCCAATGTGTATATACAGAGTGTTCCTCAAGAATATTCACAGACTCGTTCAATTCTCATTCGTAGGAATGTTACCATTGTATTTTGCTCTCATTTCCCATACGAAGCAGTCGATGACGCAGGCATACGTATACGTACGTATGTATACGAATATGATCGGCTGCGCCGAGTTTGTACCACGAAGCATGAGAGTGCAGCAAACTGTTCGGAAATATTGATAAAAGTTGAACGACAATTTCCCGAACGATGAAGGTTTTTTCGAATTGTTTGTTGATGACTTTTCCCTCTCTCTCTCAACCGGAAACTCGAAACGTTCGATTTTTCCAATAATCGGCACCAATTCTCCACTCGTACAAGCGACACAGTCCATTTCCGCTATACTCAAATAAGAACGGACGTTTTTCTGTGCCCAATTTTCCTTCAAACTTTTAGCGCGCGAATAGCTCCAACTTGGAAACGCAATTTTCCTGGGTAATACAATAGACACTTCGCAACGGAAATATGCACGCGCTTCGATGCACGTTTTCGAATAAAAAAAAAAACGCATCGCGTGGAATGCCTTTGAGTTTTCATCTTCCCTCTTCCATCGACCGCCGTGCCACTTACGATTGCTTATCAAACTGGCCCTATACACCTCTGGGATCCTCCAACTACTTGTATCGATTCGTAGCCATGCGCGGCTCGTTTTATTGATCGTTCACTTTTCCAAGAGGGCACAGGGAAACTGCGAAAAACTCGGGATCCCGTGGATGGATTTTCGTAAAAAAAAATCTGGATGAAACTTCGCGGTCATGGGTTGGTGATGAAAGCTCAAACGGTTTAATCGAGCGGTCACCCATCCAAGTATTCGTCGTTGAGTTTGGTCCTACGGTCAATTCGGGTTTGTCCAACTTTTGTTTAGCTTCCGGATCGCTCATCAACAACGAAGCGTCACCGTTGCCATCATTCACAGTGCCGACTTTCGTTTTCTTCAATTTTTTGTCCCATAATTTCGGAGTTTCGCCGTACACGCTCTTGTCGAACAGACGGACCGACGCCTCCCTCCCGCCGCCTTTTCCCCGCTAGCGTCCGTCATACATCGATATAATTCGGCAACGCGATTCCAACGTCAAAAGCTTTGCCCACTGCGGCAACCACCGCCGAGAGGAAATCGATACGGGAGCAATATAATATCCCGCAGGGCAGAGAGCTACAACACTCTGACCCGTTTCATTGAGGAGCCGCGAGCGCTCCCACTCTCGTGTATCCGGTGCGCGTATGCGTGTCAGCCGTTTCAGCCCTCCGAACCCTCCTGCCACTAGCAACTCCCGCACTTAACCGCGATTCATCAGGGCTGAATGTGCCGCGTATCTGCGCAAAGAGGTGCTCGCCAGCTACGAGAAAAAGGAAGAAAGTAAACGAGAGAGAGGGAGAGTGAAGGTAGAGGTAGACCTGTGGAAGGGCGAGGCTGAGAAGGGCGCGAAGGGGTGGGTTGGGGGGGGGGGATGAAAAAGAAAAAATTGGGAAAAAGTAGAAGCCCGGGAAATGAACAGCGAGAGCTTACCCGTAACGGTGTGTGTGTGTGTGTGTTTGTGTGTGTACATGTTGGTGTCGTAGGGAAAAATGAAAAGTATCAGACATTATCGGTGCACACACGTAAACGTCACTATGAGGATGTATGTACGCGAATGATCCAACGGAAAAGCCGAGTAATCGCAGAAAAGCGTTCGTAGAGGGCGGAGGCTGAAAAGAGATGGATAGATAAAGATAGATAATGTATAGATTAGGTTTCATGTGATTAGTTAATGAATAGATGAATAATTAATGGATAGATAATTAATAGATAAATAATAAATAGATGGATAATCAATGGATAAATAATGAGTGGATGGATAATCAATAAATAAATAATTAATAGATAGATAGATAAAAGATAAATAATGAGTAAATCGATAATTATTAGATTAATAATAAATAGATAAAAATAAAGTAGGTAAATAATGAATGGATTGATAATTACTAAATAACGATAGACAATACATAGATAAATGGATCAGGGTAGATAATATATAGATAAACATAGAGGGCGGAAGGGAGGACCGAAGGGAAAGAGATGGAGGGAGAGCATTTCCTGAAGGAAAAGTTCTGGTAATATTGTTCACTGCTACCATCCTTACGATTTTATTATCTCAATTCTGAAGTTCTTATCGAAGTTTCGAGACACTGTCGTACTCTCGAGGAGAAAAATCAAATAAAAATGAGAAATATGAAATAGAAGAAATAAGAAATAAAAAAGGGTCGTCGTGTCATTAAAGAAATGAAGGGAGATCGAGGGAAAGATGATTTCGAGGCATTCTGGGAATCGTAATCGCATATCCCGATATCCAATACGTTTGATTTTCTTCCATGAATTATCTGAATTTTTCAAACTCGGTTGGTTTCGGAAATCTTGGGGCTTACGAATTTTTTTTTATTTGATAAATTCAGGAATCATAAGATCTAGTGTTTTTCGAATTTAAATAATTAAAGAATCTTTACATTACCATTTTTGTTTAATAAACTGACGAACGCAAAAATAATAAAGTTTCCAATTTCTTGAAGTTTCGAAAAATCATTTTCAATCTTCGAATTTGTTTATTTCTGAAAATCCAAGAATCTTGAAATATCTTATTTTTTCCAAATCGTTGAATTCAGCTACCAAATTTTCGAATTTCTCATTCTACAGATTCCCTCCAACGAAAATACCAAAAAAATGCAAGAAAATTTTGAAAAGAACATTTTATTGTCGTTTTTCTTAACCAAAAAGTGTGAATATTTTGGCCACCCTGTATAGTCACGGGTGTGGATGCAAGGAGAGTCTTTGTCCCATTAATGAAACGGATGCACTCCGTACACAATTTTCCCGTCCGTTTCTTGTTGATTTCTTCATTTTGTTGCCGCATCGAGCGCCTATGCCATTCGCTGGGCTAAAGCTGTTTGCGCATCCATTGTTTCTTATGGTCTCGACGAAAGAATCCAGCATTCGGAGAGAAAAGTATCCCGAGGTCGAAGAAAAGTGGTTGCCGGAAAAAAACGTGGTTGAGGGCGGCGCAGGGGGGGGGGGGGGGGAAAAGCGTCGGGAGGAAAAGAGGCCAGGGGGGGGAGGGGGGGGGGGGGGGGGGGGGGGGGGGGGGGGGGGGGGGGGGGGGGGGGGGGGGGGAATAAGCTTCGCAAGATAAAACGACAAGACGAGATACGAAGGGCTCGATTCGTAATATTTGAAATGGTTATGGTCCAGGGGAAACGAAAAAAAAAATGACATTTTCATCCGAGCCAATTAATCGCGAAAAGAGGATTCTCGGAAAGGGAAATTCGAGTCCGGTCATTGCATGGACGAGTTCTCATTTTTATTTACTTTTATTGTTTAAATATTCAACGGACAGTTTACATAGATTTTTCATTTGTTTTTTGATATTTTATCGTTCGAACGATTTTTTTGAGCTGAAGCAATTTTATTTGCGAAATGAAAAAATATTAATGGAATTTTTCATTTCGATGACACGATGATTCTTTTTGTTTTCATATATATTTTATTTGTTCGATTTTTAACCAAGGTATTCTCTCATTTTTGTATGTTTTATTACTCTTTTAAAATTTGTTTTATGGAGTTATTGTTGCCCTTTATTTTCATTACTGAACACGTATCAATGCGTCGTCGATTTTTATTTCCCGTTGGCATTTCTCGTATCGCTTGAGAGACGATTTTTTTTTCAATTTTCCTTTGTTCACTACTTCCGAATGATAATTAAATAAAAGCTAATGAAACGACATATGATAAAATTACAAAGGAAACAAATATTCAAAAAATAAAATTAAGGTATCACAAAATTGTCACGATATAATGTGTTCTCTCATTTATGTTTTCTTTTTGATTTTTTGGTGTACTTACATCATCTATTTAGGTTAGAAAAAAAATAGCATAATATAAATGTTATCTCTTTTCTCTGTATAATTACCTGCGATAATAGAATATATATTTCTTCTTTTATCATTGAACATTTTTTTCTTTTTTTACTATCCTTTTTTTCTACTTAACGCGATTTTTAATTACTTTCATATAATTAGAAAAAAGTTGTTGTTGCAAATATATGTTAAAATTCCTGGCTGCGAAATTCCATTGTACGAAAAGTGTATTCTCGAAATGTCAAGTTACCGTCAGAAGCCCCCCCCCCCCCACTTTAAGACGAATTCGAGGGTATGGAATTTTCGAAATTCCAAGTCACGGTTAAACGAATATTCGTCAGTGTGGATCGTGCGAGCGAGAGAATCGCTTATACGGAAAGCGAGCACACCCGAGCGTGCAAACCCAAACGAACCCAAACGCGCAGTCGCTCATTAGGGAAGTTCTCAACTAAGAGGGTCTCAATTCCGCCTGCGATGCTTCGGTACTTCATGAATCTCAGCAATTCTCGTGTCTGGCGCAGCTCCGGTGATTATTAGCCTCCTTTGCTACCTATCCGTAACCCCAACCCCTCCCTTCCTCCTTCCTCCTCCCTCACGACCTTCCCTAATTGGGCCATTATAATTAGGCAGGAGAATAATTTTCGAGAGGTTTCGATGTACTTGAACCGAGGCTATTTCAGGCTGTGAATTTTCATGCGACAAAAACGATCGAACGATTGTCTTACGATGACGAAAAAAATTTTTTTTTTCATTGACATAGCTTTAACAAATATCAATATTGAATAATATGTAGAAATATATTACTGAAATAATTAATTGATGGTAATTGAATAATTTATTTATAATATTGAAGAATAATTAATATGATGAAATTATTAAGATCAATTATGATTATAATATATTCAAAATAATATCGATAAGATATTTAATTGTTGAATAAATATCTCTCTGAATTATTAATATATTCATATATTCGATATAATAAATTTATATAATTTATTAAATAAATATTGAAATATAATGTTTTTGTTGAATTGACCCGAACGATGAATCTTCTCATTGTTTATTTCTCGTTTTTCTCGAAACTCATACGAAGCCTAAAAAATAATTCAAACAAATTTCCTCCAAGAGTTATGTTTTTTTTATTTATGAAAGAAAATAAAAAAAGATTTTTTCATTTTTAATTTATTAAATTTCTTTTACAGTTTTTAATTAAATTAAATTATTGAATTATTTTTCATATATAGAAACGAATAAAAAAATAAAGGAAAACAGCCATAATCTCTTCAGATGAAACCCCGTCACGTATTGCGTTTTCATCTCCGCCCTTGGGGTGTTTATAGCGCGCAGTAGCTCGTAGGAATACACCCCGTCGTAAAATCCCGTAGATAGCTCTTATCTGAGCCTCAAAAGGGTATAAAGTGCAACGAGATCGAACTCGAGCTTGTGGACGCTTTTGCGTGCGTACGCAAGCGCGTGCGCGATCTCGTTCGAAGTTTCAACGGTTATTGGCTACGTTGATGACTTTCCTGGTAGCTGAATGCCCGCGCACAATGAAGATCATTCGCCAATTTTCCAAACCGAAAACGAGTCTCCTAGGCATCGTATATAACATCTGCACACACTCTTCGGACTGCTATTCACTTCATTTTGGCGAATCACATGCTTTGTTACACTTTGTATACGATAATTTTCACTCTATTTATAAAGCAGGTAAACAATTTTCAATTTTCTAGTTTTCAGTCCAACAATTAATTCGACAATTTAAAATAGGACGATTTCACTCGAAAGCCTTCGAGTTTTTGAATGGACACATTTTTATAAATATAATAAATATAATACTATAATTATGTTAAAATTAGATGATATAATTATAGAAATTCCATCAAATTATTTTCAATCTTCGAATTTGCTTATTTCTGAAAATCCAAGAATCTTGAAATATCTTATTTTTTTTCTAAATCGTTAAATTCAGCTACGAAATTTGCGAATTTCTCATTCTGCAGATTCCCTCCAACGAAAATAGAAAAAGCATAAATATACATAATATTAAATATATAAACATAATGCTATAATTACGTTAAAATTAGATGATATAATTATATTAATTTATATAATTATAATAAAGAAGCATTTAAACGAATAATTTATTATAAATGTTAGTAGCAAATAGAAAATTATTATTTTCGTTTTTATTAAGCAAATTGGTATAAATATAATATATCGATATTCGTGCACTTTTTTCTTATTTTTATTATTTATCATTATTATTATCACTATCGATATCTACTTTTTTCACGTTCAATTATTTACGTATGTATGCGATTTTTATTTAAATAATTAATATATATAATAACATTTTGTTTCAATCATTAATTGATACAAAAATAAAAAAAAGCATTCGAATAAATTATAATTTTACCTTCGTTATTATTATGTCGGAATGGAAAAATCGAGAAGGAATAACAAAAAGCATATACATAGGCAGAACATCGCAATTACTCGAACAGGTATCTTGAGAGGAGAAGTTCGGGTTCCTCGTAGTTATGAGGGAAACTGATATTTCAGACTATATGACATATATAGGTATGAGGGTAGTATCACGTCGTCTCGACAAATGTGGCCCGGAAGCTGAGGAGTAAAATGAGGGAAAAAAATGAAAGAGACAAAAATGGATAGTCGAGGGTGCGCAGAATCGCGCCTCTGCTTTATCGTAGAATCCGGTGAATAATGGATGAGGGTGGAGGGATAGATTTCGCGAACGAATAATCGTTTTTAATTGCATAAAAAAAATTCCCGTCCAATATTTTTTAACCTTTTTTCAACGTTTTTTTTTATTTCCGTATTTGACGGAAACCAAACGAACCCAAACGAACCCAAACCAAGTCGAGAGTCGTTGAAAGGCGGCACGAATAAAAAGGAAAAAAAAATGATTCGTGGATCGTCCTGGAGGAAAAGCAAAATCTCGAGGAACGACTCTTTCTTGGATATCAGAGCTGAGCCGGGCCATCCTAGAGTCGTACAATACCTGATAAAAGAAATGAAAGAAGACATTATGAGAGACGACCGTACATCCGGTCCCCTCGCTCGAAACGCTCGCTGAAGAATGAACGGATTTCGTTAGGACTTTATCATCGTTACGAAACCGCTATTCACGTCCAATCATTTTATGTCCATATTTATATTAATTTTTTCAATATATACTTTGCAGCCATTTTAATAGAGTTGAATAAAAAGAAAGAAATAAAAAACTATTTTACGATCGTTTCATTGCCTCTTCACAACTCAAAAACATAACCTAGTTAGTACCAATTCTGCAAGATTTTAGTATTATTATTATCTGGATATATATATATACATATATATATACAGGATGTCCCACGGCGTGGAAAATGCAAACTCAAAATTGCTATGAATAAATTTTAAAAAGTGCTTCTTTTGAAAAAAGTGTTTTTTTTTTTTCAAAACAAAAACGCAAGAAATGAAATAAGCAAAGAGAATCGAACTACCTACTAATACCGTAAGCTTCACGGGTGCGTCTGATTGGCTGCCTTAAAAAATTAATAATAATTCAGGGGTTAATCTGAAAACCATACAAATCATATATGAGTCGACTGAGAATTGCACCCCCATCCCCCATCTCACGGATGACATTCCGAGGTGGGACACCCTGTATATAAACACATATAATATATACTGATTCTGTTCATGAAAGCCGCTTTCATTGTTTGATCAACCGAGACCAAAGGTGAGGGGAAGGGGGGGGGGATCGAATGTTCCCACGTCATTACTTTACGATCCCTCGCGGGATCGGGTCATCCGCGATGTTCCTGGATACGTTTCCTTCACCATTCAATTCCAGTGCCATAATACCCCAGTCAGGCATTGTTCAACAATACTCAACCTGTTGACTGAACGCACACCTATGAATAATGCGCCAATTGATATACCAAAATCCGCATCAAATTCGCACCCTGGCAAAACCCAAACAATCATCTTGTAATTTCACTTCCCAAGCTTGGATCGTGCACTCTCACGATTGAACATACGAGACTAAACAAATCAAATCGTCCAAATAGAAAACTCATATCGTCCGAAAATCCGATATACCGATCCAATTGGTATTGCCAACCTTTTCGAAAGGATTTGCAAAAAAAAAAAAAACAAATGGAAGGAATAAAAAAAAGAGAATTGAGTTTCCATCTCACGCTTTGCACGTACGAAAAAATGTCTACCCCACCCCACTTCAAACCCGAGGCTTTTCCTTTCCCTCGTCGTTTCGCACTCTGAAAATTTCGGGTCTGTAGTGCCCACCGAATTGAATGGAATGCCCATTTCGATTCGTTTGTTTCGTACCCCTTAATCCGTTAATTTAATTAGCGGATCGAGGGGATTCCGCACGACGGATTTAAATATCCACATGCCCGGATGCATATCGATGTAAAATTGGGGCGGGGGGATAGAGTGAGAGGGAGAAAAGAGGAGAGAAATTGGTGAACCTTCACTGGCCGTTTTTGTACCGTGGTAAACTGGATCGACAGGAATGAAAAATTTATTTGTCCGTGTATTCAACGAATCCAACGGAAATATATGATTCCGCCTGATACATGACAACGTTCTCTTTGTCACGAATTTTGTCCAGCCTTGCAATAAATACATTTTCATCGTCTACGATTACGTGCCGTCCGTGAACTCCGTGAATTTGCCGCGAAACTTTTGGTGTTTTTTTTTTATTTTTTCTGGCTTAATTTGCATATTAATTTGTAGCTGGGAATACTGAGTTCATAAAAAATAAATTGGACGGTGAAATATTGGAAACATTGGTCATCTGGCTTATTTTGTTTCCAATATACGATTGATTGACATTATTAATCAGTACATGGGTGTTCAGTGATTTCAACTACGGAATCTCTTTTTTCTACATTTGCTTCGAATATATTATTATTAGATTTTTTTTCCAAATCCGATACACATGAATTATTATTATCGCATCAGTATTATTTTATTTGCGTAATAAACGAGACGTTTACTCCGCTCAGATATTACGATTTAATTTCAATATGTTTTTATGCGATGCCCTTTGGGTTGGATAGTTCGAAAAATCGTTTTTTTCTTCTTCGTCAGACGTAATTCCATTGTTCTAGGGATGATGGGTTCATAAAAAAAAACAATGTTTACGACCATGGCGTGTCCTCTGTCACTCATTTACGAGGCGAGATAAAAAAATGTCACCGGAGTGCAAGGGGATAAGAAATATGTGCAGTATGTGGAAGCGAGTGGAGCTCTGATTCAATGTTATCAACACAGCCAGTCTAACAAGAACCATAAACATTTATTGGTGAACCATCGTACCGGGACGTTCAAGATCAACGACCTGCATCATATATTTTCTCGAACTTTCTAACCTTACCTTTCCAAAGCTTTTTCCTGACTACGAAGGTCATCGACATTTTGCGGTTGACCTGTACGGGACACTAAACTGATGAGGGCATTTTTTATCGGTTCTTTGTATCTATTCTTGTCTTCGTTATCTGTCTACGAGGTCGTCAGAATACTTCTCATTGTTCGCCACTGGAGAATCCCAAATGACCCTAACCCAAAGGTCTGTTATTTATAGCTGGCTATCCGGTTGACAGAGAAGTTGACGGAGCTTTGTTAGTGAATAAAATAATTGAACATTTAGATTATAGAGCTGTGCTTCGATATATGCACATCCAGCTGATAGATTGTAGATGCACAGCTGAACATCCAGCTGAGAGAATTAGGCTACCGCAGCTGATCATCCAGCTGATAGAGTTAGGCTACCACAATTAGTCATCCAGCTAATAGAGCTAGGCTACCACAGCTGATCATCCAGCTGACAGAGTTAGGCTACCACAGCTGATCATCCAGCTGATAGGTATCACCATAGGTGACCAACCAGCTGTTGCAGCCATGCTAACATCATAGCTGAAAATCCATCCGACAGAGCTATGGTATCGTAGCTGAACAGCCATCCGATACGGCATCACACATTGTATCATTGAACACCAAGCAATTCTGTATCACCCCACTGTTTTCCGTTCGAACGGTATCGTTTCTATTTCCCTCAGGGCTTGTGAGTTGGTAAGTTGAAATAACGTGGAATCCCGCAAACCTCACTGCCGGGTAGACTATCGATCGTTACCCTTTCAAACGGTAGCGCTTTCCCGTGAAGCGTATAGAAATAGATAAAAAAAAAAAAGAAAAAGAGGGGTGGCCGGAACTTACCATTGAGTGTGTCACGCAACTGCTAAGCGGTAAAATTGTGAAACAAGCGGAGTGTGTATCCGCACACTTTGACCCGCCTTGTCTTCTATGCATATATTCGAAGTCCCGCACCAGCGTGCTATTCCGGAGCATTCCGTTTTTCACCTCAGCCCGGTTTACAGTCGCGCAGCAAATATTCACCCGTCCAATTTCACGCGTGTCAAACGAAATTTCAATCGAATCCACGACAGCCTTTTTCCAATTATAGAATATCCAATAACCGCTTACGTGAAAGCCAATGCTTGGGGAATTCAAAGAGTCGAGAACCCTCTTGAAACACTTGACCTCCTGGTTGAAAGACAAGGCAAGTAACGAAGAAAGTTGTGGAAACAAAACATCAACAAATGGAGACCTTTCATCAGTGCTTAACTTAACTTTGATGCTACTTAGCTTTGATGTTGGTCCTGTACGGATTGTAGGTCTAGTAATAACCCCTATGCGTCCTAATTGTCGCATGGTCTGTACGGGTCAGCGGGAAATCTGCAAAGTCCAACAATGGACCCTCACGGTAGTTTGCCCCGATGATTCCCAATGAGAGAGCCTTCATTGTGGACTACCCAATTTGATAGGGACGCGCACATAGACTGGAGGCAGAAGCGAACGCTACTCTTCAGCCGATAAGCAACGAGCGCGTGCATCCTCGACGATTGTTCGATGGGAATATATTATGGAAAGCTGGCCCGAAATCGTACGGCGCATCATCAAGCTTGTCGCGATGAGAGGCCACATTTGAATTCCGCAGAGCGTTAATATGCGTCGATTTTCGATCGGCAAAGCTTCGGTTTACCGGTACATTTAGCCCGTTTCGGCGCAGTGGTATTGGGTGATCGGCTGTAAAAGAGTGGATTGTCGGGGCGCCCGTTCGATTCATGATGGAGGATGTTCGTATCGTCGGTCAATATTGGGTCTACCGAGCGATAACGAACACTTGTCTAAATCCACGTTTCCGTTGATGACCTTCCATACCATTTTCTATCTGATTAAACGATTATCGCTCAACTTCGGTGACCACATTATCGCATTTGCGGGAGCTGTGCTGCACACGTGTTTGCTTCGAATTCTAGACCTTATCGGTCAAGCTCGTCACTTCAGGTTAGCTGCAAGCGAATCATAGGTTGGAACTGATGTGGGATCATGCCTAGTGGTTGAGAACCCGAAGAGAATCTTGTTTCCCGTCGTGTTATAACGGCAGTGGAAAATGTCTGAAGCTATTAACTCTTTCGTTGAAGAACACTTCGAGAAAAGCTTCGAAACATTGGAAACTCTAGAAACTTTTAGGTAACCAACCACCACCAACCTACGATGCGTCAGACTACAACCGGAATAACATATCCCAGCTGTCTGCTTTATCTCTGATACGTTGGCACTCCATGGTCCTCTTTCATGGAAAAACTGCCATTTATACAGTTACGTAAAATTCGATCCACACTCCTCGCTCTGTCCTGCTATTTACTGCGAATATCGGATATCCCCATTAACGACCATGAAATATAAGCCCGATAAAACGTGCTGCGCGTCAGTTTTCGATGACGACCCAGGAAATATAGGGGGCCATCTGTTGAGTCTGTAATGTAGTTCATTAAGAGCAATTATTGGAAGCCAATCGACAGATAGAAGTTTCAATCGACAGCCATTGGGATTTCATCACTCGATGGTGCCATATTACTCACGTCCGTCGATTCGAGCTTAATTGAAACCTGTTTTGTACGTTTTGTGCAAATTGATATCAACAAGAATGAACCTTTAGTGAACAAAGCGGACAAGCAATGAGGCACTCTGTTCAGCTCATATATCATTGATCCGCGGAATCATTAAACCCAGCAATCCAATCTAGCTTCAGCCAAAAGTCCACCCGATTTTTCGATCTAAGCCCAATCTAGATTGGGCTGATCATGTGGCGAATCTATACCAAGCAAATCATACTACGCTTTTGCGAATGGCTTCAGACATGTTCTCCATCCTCTCCCACTGGTCTTCGTACATCTTTGCATTAACTTGACTCCCTGAGTGTTTTGAAAAAGTTTTACCGTCATGTCTGAACGTTCCGGCTCTCGAATACGTCCATTCGTGTTTGCTGATCTGGCAGTACATTGGGGATATATACGTTCTGCGGACTGCAACCGGAGTCTCGGAGACTTCCACATACGAAATGTCGAACTGTTAGGTTCGAAGTGACGTTTCGCCGGATATCCCAGGAGAGTTTCGAGTCCTCGGAATCCATTTCCCTTTTTTCCTTCTCACGCTTGAACAATCATAGATTCCAGTCTCCTACGATGAACCCCAATACATCTTTGTACATCCTAGCAAATATCTCGTACATTCGCACTCGTATCGTCCCGATAGTGCCTGGAAAGAGTGCTCCGCCATTCTCGGTATACACACACTCACAATTGGCAGGACAAGAAGCCACTTCGAGGGCTTATTCAAGCGAGACTTCTAGCGCCCCGATGACATCGCAGAATCGTGAAATATCACTGAAAGTTTCGTTGTAAATCGCCTCCAGTGGCTCACCGTTGGCTGTCCAGAGCAGGACTCCTCCACCAGCAGCGACTGCACCCTCATAAGTAACAATGCCTGGTCAGCAGCTTACATTCACTGTTGGGGGAACTGCAAGAGTTGCCAGCTATCCGGGAATCTGCAGGAAAAGCCTCCGTGGAGTTGCCGCAGTCCCGTAGTGGTTGGATTTTTCAAAAACTTCCAGGTCTCGTGTACCATCAACTTTTAATGCTACTTCGCTGTACCTATCTTGAACGTCATTGTACGAGAATATATATTGACGTTGAAGAAAAAGAATGCGACTGGTTGCCAAAGTATGAAAGCCGGAATCAACGATTGGTAAATAGGTTGACTGCTTCATCAATATCTCGACCTACCCCCCCTATTTCTTCAACATCCAATTGTCACTTAGGGAAGATGAGACAAGGAATAAGCTGCCCACATTATTCGCTGTTTCTGATTGTTATACAGAACGGATAGACCAGTCTTCGAAGAGAGGATCTCATCCAGATTCATTATAGCTGAAGAGTGGCCAGGCAGGACTTACGAGAGACTCATAATCCAACGGCAATTTCGAAACGTCAGGGATTTGGAGTTGAGATTACTTGGACGTGTGACAAAACAGAATTGCCTAACGAACTGTGACCCTGTATGTATCCCCTTGAGCAATTTCGTCAGCCTATCGGTACTCTTTGCACAACGGCACAGGAGACCAGAATTTTATTTGATGTCTGCGGAGCACCTCTTCGCAGTAACGAAGGGGCTTCGGGAAGGTTTCCTGGCACGCAGGCTGCGCATCCTGTCAGATCACAACCCCCAAGTCCTCAGACCCAGGGACAAAGCCTTTTTCCACCTTGTTATCATAATATGGTGGAGCTCTTGAAAGAGTTTGTTGGCTCGTAGAGCTTCCTACGAGAGACCCTCGAAAAGATCGATTTCACAAAATTCTTTTGTCGGGTCACAAGTAATCCATGAGGTTTGGTTCGATCGAGAAAAAGATAACGTCCTACTAGCTGTGTACTCTTGGGATTGACGGGGATGAAAAATACGAAAATTAATATAGTTTCCTATTTCCTGGTGATCTCATATGTGAATCCATTACCGAGGAACAATGCATTTGACAAGTATATGACGCATCTCTGTGCCAGTAAATGCGAAATCCTTTCGCAGGTAGCCTCGTTTCCCTTGGGTCGAGCCCCGATGTATTTGCAACAGAAAATGAGGTCTCTCTGCATAGTCCTTGGAGAAATCTTGCTCCGTGATACAGTCTTCCTTTCACTTTAATAAAACGACGCGGAAGTACGTTCAAGCTTAATCCCCGTTGTTTGCTTTTGATTCCTGCGTATTTCTCGCGCACGTTTCGTCCTCCAGTCCGCCGTCCAATCAGTCCCCAGCAGGACAAAAGCTACCGTAATCAAAAGACAACAGTGTGGTGCCCTCTCTTTCAATTACAAGTCTGGTAGGTAACCGGAACTTTTTCCACTTCGTTAATTGACTTTTCCAATATTACCGACAAGACTTCCACTGATCAAAGACTTCGATACAACTCCTTTTAGCGATACGGAAAAAGCTGCCCTTTCCAGATGGCCTTTCCATAATAGCCGCTCTTCCAAACCCTTGAAGACCGAGCCAAAATGTTTTCGACAAACTTGAGCTGAGGATCGCTTTGGCCAATGCGAGACTCCAGAGTCCAATGAGGAGCTTCATATTCCAAAACAAGGAATCAAGGTAAAGCGACCTGGCAATTACACAGCGGCAATGTCTAACGCTCCGTGGTGCATGTCTGTATTTCCGGAGCCAAGCTTGGGCTTCCGCTTACTGAGGGAAGCTCTTTCACCTCCGCCCCACCTCTCCTCTTCTGTCTAGCTCTGGAATCGGCTAGAGACTCGGAATTATTGCCTCGAGGGATTTATGGTATATAATCCGTTACCGGGGTGAGCTTGGGGTAGCAATAAGTGAAACACCCTCCCCTCCGGGGCCTCCTGGTATTTCAATGACGCGAGAGCACTCTCATCTCCCGAGACAGCACACCGGATATAGACTTTGAATCATGTTTGAACACCAAAGAGCAGAAAGTATTAACTTATTCCCTAGGAGACACAGTGCCCTAGAAACTGGACTCCGAGGTTCCTAACGCGAAGGCAAATCAAAAATTCTCGATGCTGGTGAACATTTTTTATTGGGGTTTGATTATCATCAATGGAAAGTCATTTTTTCTCAATTATCTAAAATGTATTGGCACATATACATATACGTATGAAATTCAACAATTTGAAAGTAACGAAGAAAATGTTGACGAAAGATGAGGAACGAAATGCGAAACTTTATCCCGGTACGACCCAAACGAACTACATCACCAAGAACAACAGTAGTCTCGAGAATCAAAAGGTTTTTTGTCACGCTGTTAATACTTGGAGTTAGCTCAGTCGTAGCTTTGCATTTGACAGATGGAATGAAACGTCATACAGTTGTGAATTCAAAGCGCTGGATTAACACGTTTTCAAATACGTACGTACATATATAAACTACTTGGAAATTCATATACAGAGTGATTCATCAGGAATGTTACATTCGTGTGCCTTTAGTGTCTATGGGAAAAAACAAGGAAAAAAAACCGACAAAACAAGACGTTCGAACAAAACTGTCGTTTTACCGTTTACTCAGTATTGCGCTCAGCATAAGAATCATCTTGATCAATTTCCATCATACTGTTTTATAAATAAATAATAACTCGTTGTAATACACTCCGTATGCTCATCAACCCCAATAGATGTGAACCACCCTATTTCTATAAACAGACACACCTACACGTACACACAAATATTTACATATAACTAAACTAAAACTTCTGTCGTTACTTCTGAAAGTTCAAGTCGCAACCAAAACCCGTAACAATCAAAAGCAACGAATATCCAAAGTGCGAAAACGAATCGGTTGATGTGTAGAGTTGAGAGCTGACGTTGTTTACTGTGAACGCAGCTGGGTGAACGAGCCGATAATTTGCTTTCCACTCTCGTGCGATCCCATACATCTCCTTATATTGGACCCACCCTCGTCTAAATTCGACGAGCGCGACAAACTCGTAGCACATTTCTGAAACGAGCCAAACTTAACGAGCACGCAGACACGAAGGTTTTCAGTTTTGAGCAGCCAAGCTTGCATACGAACATTGAACGATGAAAGAGGATCCTTGGAAAATTTTGCGTTTGGATGAGTCGAGTATATGTCTGTCTTTAACTTGCATTCTTGTCATCTCACGCTTCTGTGCATTGGAGCAGGGTGGGAAGGGCAAAAAAGGAAAAAGCTTTTCTGCCCAACCCACCCAGTCGAACATTCGCCAACCGAAAGTCGAACAAAAGCCTCGCGGCACTCGGCTGACTTTTTCTCGTGCACTATTTTCTCTGGCTCGATTAGTTCGGAGGAAACATTCGACGCTGATTCTCCCCCGACCATTCCTCATTCGTACCTCCAACCCTCCCACTTTTCCCTTTTCTTCGGAGCACGAGAGATAAAGTTTTTAGTTCACTGAGCTTGCTTTGTTGCGACTCCGGAGGGGTGAGTTTCGGTAAGGATTAGCATTCCGCGCCGCACCATTGACAGTAAACTTGTAATTGTTGTTTTGTTCGGCTTTAAGGCTTGGAGTTCGATGAAAAACTCGATTGGATAAATGAGGACCGTCCGTACTCTTCATAGAATTAATCGTGATTCTCAATTGGCGCTTGTAAAGTTGAAGAGCCCACGTATCCATGTTTTTCAACTGACTTTCGATGTCTGCTGATTAATCCGTCTGTTGATTCTTCCGTGAACAATAATCGAAGATGATCAATTGAGCCGTCCATCTAGAAGCAAACTGACCGGATATCCGCAATGGTAAACGCAATCTGCAAATTCCTGCGTAGCCCATTAGGATTCTCATGGCTTTCAACAGATTCGAGCAATATGTCATCTGTGAAAGACACCCTTGGAGGGATTCGCGTTAATCTGCCTCCCGTATGCGCGAAAGCGATTCTCCTGTTGTGTATCTTGGCATTACGTATGTGGTATCAGGGTGGTAAAGGTATTCAACGTTCCACATCGTGCGGATTGCTTGTATGCTGCTTGCTCCAAGTTAACTCCCGTTGTGCTTTGATCATTCGATGAGACAAATGAGTAACTTTCGCTTGAAGAGCTTCGTCTCCCATTCGATCTATGATGAGGAACGTCGATACGTTAATCATTCAGTCAGTAAGCAGGTGATGAATAGCCTACTGACTAGTTTGGATTGAGAGGAAAGCTCTTCACACGAAAGTGATGTTGGCTGTGATCAGAAATTAGTCGTCCAATTTCGGTGTTTGCTCGCATTGGAAAAAATAGCATATTTATTAACGTTAAGCTTTGGCCATTGGATGGCTTCCTCTAAAAATCCTTCTCCATTCAACCAACTTCTGATGAGAAACACGTAGATATCGTCCAGTCATCAGAATAAATCATTGCCATTATCCGATCATCACTTGGTGGTCGTCCATGTTTGCGTGCTATCATATGTTAAACTTCTCCCTAACTCGCTTCCTAGGAAGCAGATTGGGCTCTGAATATCTCCAAACACTTGGACATGCGAAACCGTTGGCGATGCCGTTGCTATATCAATCCTGAAGTCTCTCAGTTCCCGCAACCCTTTGAAAGATCGCGTCCCGAGCAGATGAAGCCGGTGTAAATGGTGATGCGAATCCGTTGGGGAAAATGATCCTCCGCTTTGATAGAGCATGCAGCGTTTGTTCAAGCGGCTCCGTAGCATGACTCATCGAATTACCGGAGTCGCTTCCGTGCATGAAAGACCGCAAGGGCCCCAGATTGCTATCGGCGTGGGTGTATCTCTTGTCCAAAACAATTGGATCGACGAGCAACAAAAGTGCTTGAACTTCCAAAGCTCCTCCGGAGATGTGATTTTGTTTCAGTGAAACCGAAGCAGTTACGAGCTAGCTGTGAGCACTTCTCTTTCGATGTTTAGCCGCCGATCGGCTTAACTCGACAGAAGTGCTAAGCCGCTTTTCCCCCTGAGTTGTGAAATACACGAAATCCTATTGCACCTTTGAAAATACACGTGCTTCATCGAAGTACTTTAAACATCTCGACGTCTCGATCTCAACATCCGACTTGTCAATTTCGCGATGACGTCTACATTCACTGCGCAGGTCAGTTTCTTTCGTCAATTCCATGAAGCCTTCACAGCATCCCTTCAAATCCAAGTCCAATTGCCCTTCTCTAGATTTACAACCAGGAAACATCTCTTTTTCTAGGTTATACAGTCAACCTATGGAAATATTATGCTGTTTCGAGGGGGTGCGATCCTCACGAGTTTTGAATAGTTGTCGAGGGATAAGACCCTTGGAGAGCTTTTCTCTACCCTTCGTGTACGTGATTGAACGATAGCAAAGCTGGAGGAATCGTTATCGGCATCAGGCGGCATATTTCACACCTACAACCCAATACACCTGTCTTCATCGGTATTCACAAGTACCCTGTGCGTAATCTAGACAGGAAAATAATTTATCGCTACCTGTCATCCTGAGGATACATTCCTCGTGGCGTTAAACGCACCTATGCTTCAAGGCTTTTTCTGCGCGCAAACTCAGTCCATTTTCCCGGTTGGTGACTAGATGTATACGTTGAGCTCTCAACCCTCTGCGTTTCCAAGTGGCTGCATAGATAGAGAGTTAATCTTTAGCCGACGGGCGAATAAGTGTTTTCCCCTGAATGAAGGGTCCGTAACAGCTAGGCTAGTTGAAAAGGCATGTCTTCAATGAGCTCTCTTGATACGACTAGAGATTGTCGGATTACGTAAGGATTCATAGATTCGTCGAACCGCTGTTAAGATTATCAAATCCTGGATGAAAAATGCTTGGAGAATAAAGACGTGGTATGATGGATTACTTCATGGTTACTGGTTTCTCAGATTTTATGCAGTTCGAAGTAGAGACTGGTTGATGAAGGTTGCGGATCACTCGAGCAGGACAACCACTCAGGCACTTAGTAAAGTGACGATAGTACGAAACTAGAGAATTGTCCATTACATAGACCGAAAAATTCGTGCTGAGGTCACTCTTTAGAATATGCAGGTAGTGGCTTAATTATTTTCCTATGTTTCTGCTTCTGTTATCTTATTCGTTCTCCTAGTTTGTCGAATTTTATTCCCATCTTACCACACGTTACTTCGTATTTAAGTATAGTATTATTTATTATTTGCGTTTGGGTTTGTTCGGGTTGTTAATTTAATGTTAATTTTCTATTGTCTTTATTTTATATACTCACCCATTTTTTTGTATTTTTTATTTTATCGTGAATTTCATATTTTGTATTTTTTTTTATTCTACGTCACAGGGCGTTTTTCTTTCCAGAGCATTGATGAATCTACATACCTGTATACTAAAAACGAGAAGAACTATAAAACGATAAGTTGCGCTAGATAACGAGCCGAGTCGTTGAATGTTACAAAAAAATCCAATACGATAGATTTTCCATTCGTAACCTCCCAGTCCATAGGGAAAATTGCTTTCGTCAATGGTTCTGCTGACGCAGTAGCCCTCGGAAAGTTTCACCTGTCGTCCAATGCAATCGCGAAATATTCGCAGCGAACTCGTAACGTTAGGTATTAACCGGGAGCTCCAGGGTTTGGTGAACGAACCGATCACGTATGCTGACTAAGCCAAAATCAATCTGCTCCAGGCAAACATCAAACTGGATACCTGGAACGAAGCGATGATGTACCCTGAATGTAAGAGACTTCAATCCATAAACGTTATCAAACCGTTGTCTCCAATAACACCAGAAAGGTTACGTTCAGTCTACCCAGAAACAAAGTAATCCAATTCTGATAGAATTATAATTGCGTATACACCATGTGTCAGAATTTCGATTGTCTTTAAAAGATTGTCGCAAAAAGCCGTTTTACCAGTCAAGCTGTAACCCAAACAAACCCAAACACACCATTCTCTCCAATAACATCAGAAAGGTTACGTGTAGTCTACCCAGAAACGAAATAATCCAATTCTGATGGAATTATCTTGCGCATTCACCATGTGTCAGAATTTCCATTGTCCTTCAACGATTGTTGCAAAAAACAGTTTTACATTGCAAGAAGTAGATTCCACCACATAGGAATGTGGATCTCACTTGCGTGGTCTTGTCATCTATAAATTAATCCTCAATAGCACACTTCGCAGCTGTTTCCATCCAATCGAGCTCTAGCTCTTTCTCTCCCTTTGTTCAGCATATATGCGACGCAGTTAATCATTTAATGTATTGTATTTCGAGTTGAAAGCCAGGTGTATTTACAGCGATGACTCGAAGCCACAAACCGAACCGCATTCGGAACCAGACCTCGGGTACTGCCTTTGATTTAACGAATCTATCGATGGTCCGTAATCAACTTCAATAACCAGGTGCGCGGGTACTTTGCGCACCGTTACTTTACTCGTCCACACTTCCGCGAGGTTTGATGGAGAATAGTTGGAATTGGCCTCTCACTGACTCAGCCTCGTGAGCTACCCGTAGTTATAACCTGGAAACTGGATATTTTATTTTCTTGTAGGTTAGAAGCACCGATGCCAGTGTAAAAGTGCACTAAGCAGAGGATAAAATAGAGTTCGCGTTGACGTACCATCCGGTTTTGCAATCTTCTGTGCAAACGAATAGCGACCGAGTTCGCCCGTCTGTAAATACCTCTGGAAGGTCATCATGGCCTGTACATTCGATGAAAAGGTCTTCGACAGCTAAAGTCCTTCGTGCTACACCATTGAGATGGTCCGAATGTTTACGAAGTGAATGTACATACTCGTGAACTGTGCAGTGAGGACGAGAGAAAAAAAACACAACGCAAGAGAAGAAAGAGATACGGAGTTTCGTGGCTGCAACAAAATACAATCGCCCTTCCACTGTTCTGAGCTTTGGAACGGTGAAGGCTGGCTACTACGCCTACTGAAGTATACTCGGAGCCTGACATAGTGGAGCGATATGATTCGCAGCTGACGTTGAAGCGAACAATACGCCTTCAACCTCCTTTCCATTCATGTGAGCCAGATAGTGAAAGGGAAAAACGCCTATTTTTGTACGATTTCAATTGGGATGGTAAGCAACGGGAGAGAAGTGATTCCAGCCATTGCTTCGAACTCACGAGTCATCTGTGGATCGTTGCGAACGCGTTGATGACATCAACGGGTCGCATTGAAAAATGTACGAGCACGAGTCTTTTGCTGGTTCGATTCGTATCCTGGCGAAGTCCCTTCAGCTGCGTCTTCAGGTTGAAACAATTTCATGACCTTTCCAAGCGCTATTACAGCCACGAAGAAACGCCAGTGATACTTGGAAGTATCGTGGTCATTGAGTATCGATGAGATTGGCGTTTCGTACAGGCCAATAGCAATCGTGAGCTCCTCAAGAATAAGTGGAGGAGGTTGGAGTTGAACAAATATGGCGACTGGTCCAAACCACGCGGAAGCAGACTTATTGGACTTGGCCAGGACAAGGCAGATCTGGTTAAGATATACGGCGTCCAACATATAGTACCGTGACGTAGCGGATCCGAGGAAAAACGAGTGGATGTCGATCCAACCCCAATTGGAAGTACAGCGAGCAAGGGTCTCGAGAAGAGGGCAGAAAAATACGGCAATCGAGGAAGAAAGAGTAGAGAGTAAGTCGTGTGGCACACGAGGGAATTGCCGACCAAAGTGAAAAAGGATTGGTGATGTATCGCGAGGACGCCTGCGACCTCGATGACCTCGGCATTGCGACGAGCATGAAGAAGCATACGTCGAGCAGGTTGCCCGTTCTCGAGGTTGCTATGGCACTCTTCGGTATGGTATGGCTGTTGCGGGTACGTTCGGAGATGCGTCGTTGCTCAAAGTGTCGCCGCGAGGAGCTTCTGGTTGCCCAGCAACAAAACCCTCAGGGATGGAACGAGAATCAACAGCAGCCGCGCCATCATCAACGTTCCCATCATCAACATTGCTCCTCATCGCAAGCCAACAGCTTGATTCACACTTCCGAAGATGGCCTCACCGTTTCTTCGGCCAACACACTCTTCACTCTCGACACACCTGGCACGGCTGGACCTGCTGGAAGTTACTGCGAGGTGCACGGATACGTCACACCTAAAGAAGGTACTAAATGCCACTTTCAATTCTCTTGTAGCCCTGTATCAAAAAGCCCGTATGTAAAACAACTTGTTCTTGAAGACTACACCTTCTTTGAACTGCAGTAAGAATTGGTCTACTACAATTGGGTTTTTACCATGATTTTCCATATGTTACATAAACACCTTTTTTTCATTAATGGGGTGATCGGTTTTAAGCATCCCTTTACACTTTGGTAAGACGTTCCATGTAAAACCTCTGATCGTTGAAAACAACAACTTCCTGCCACTGTACAAGTTTTGTCCTACTACAACTGGGGTTTCCTGACGTTCTTTCATACCCTGCCCAACTCTGATCATTCCATCGTTTGATGTTCACGATCTTTCTTCCTTGGTGCGATCAGTTTTGAGCTGTGTTGAGCGCTCGACAGTTTATGCAACACCATCTCTTCTGATATATTGCGAAATACGAGATAGGATCAGCGAGGGGTTCGAAACGGTAATACGAGAACGCAGACATAATGTGATTTTCGCTGCAAACTCATTCGCTTTATGCGTTGCTCGAACGCGATACACTATCCTGTTGGGTGCGATATCTATTCGAGTCTGGCTTCGGATCAAATACATTTTCCGACATGTGCCTCAAAGTGTATAGAAGAAAGGATGAAAAAAATGTATACATCAACCCTTGATGCCTTAGTGTGTAAACGATACGAGTCATGTAAACGCGTACTGGGATATGCAAACGAATAGGAATATTGCGGGTTATACATTTATCGTTGGGAAGCACATTGAACCTTGATGATGATCATGACAAAGAGATTTATGCTTGATGGTGGCCCACATGTCCTCCATCGTCTCTGGGTCGTTCAATCATATCGACCTGATCGATACTGCTTCTACTGAACTCTTTTGATCAAGATTCCTGTCTTCTCAGCAGTTACCTGGTTACACCATTTGATCTGAATAACTCTGGAACCGAATGAATCAAGAAACGACTTTCATCGTGCTTCCGGCTCAGCAGGGTCGAAGTTCATTTTCGTTATGCTCTCAACCAATGCCTTTTTGTTCTCGTGACGTTTTGTTCTTTTCTCGAGAAAAAGGAATTTCCTTTGCTTTGTATGGAACTCTGGCAGGAACTTTGTTAGCTTTGGTTTGAGGATCTTCCGGACCTTCCTACATAAAGTGGCAAGTTGAGTGTCTATAGCTTCTCCACGCTTCTGGAAAGCTTGGTATTCGGTGGTGAAAATGTTGCCGCAGCGACGACGATGGCATCTCCAGCCGCTCGACTTCTGAAAGCCGTTTGCCTTTCCAATTGCGATGCAACCCAACGGATCACGTACTTCACGTGATTCTCAAATATGCCGCACCAGACTCTCACCGGAATCGAGCCCGGGGTCAGACGTGCTCCGATTTACACGCATCGGCAGACATACTCGGATACCACGATGGTGTCCTTTGACGTTTCGTCTAACCGCGAGGTCCGAATGTGAGAATCAAAGAGAAACGAGCTTGCAATTGACCAACGAACCCTCCTTCGTCGTCCAACGTCAAAAGGTAGAGGTGCACTTTTGGAAGGTTCACCTTTCTTCGAGACTCGCTATGAATAACAATGTATGGAGGTTCACAAGTGGAAATACTTCAATCATAGTCACGTGCCTAGTGTCAGAATTTCCAGTGTACTCGGATTGGCACCAGGTTAAATGACAATTCCAAAAGGGAACCTCGATAACGCGAGGCCACTTTACAATTTTTTTAAAATGAACCTATAAATGTTAATGTTTCACTTTCGATAGTAATATTTAATTTCATTCATTTTGCAATCATCCACATCCGTAGAAAACCAAACGAAGTTGCAGTCTGCTGTTTTGGTCGCTCAATGTCCCATTGAACTTCTGAATTACGAAAAAAGTAGCAGATTCAAAGTACATCTCGACGAAACTAGCCCCAACGAAATTACCCGTCATCAAGATAATGATTCAACGTGCCATTCTGCCTGTTAAGAACTGGTGACCAAAATCCTCTCTCTTTTTGCTCACCACTAGACCAGCAGCCTCATAAGAGAACCTGGATGGCGAACGACAATAGAGTTTCAAACAAGCTGAAATTTTCGTCGCCACCGAACTGTCTCTCACCAAACCTATCCCTAATTCGGTACCCCGCAATGTTCCTCTTCCATCCGTCACGACCCGATGATGGGAAGTTTGCCAGAAGGACCTCGATGGCGACTGTGAATCGAGCACAAAACTTTGGCTTTGGATTCCCAAAAACAAACTGGAGAGTCGAGCGACTGGTGGCGCCATGACCGTATCATCCGTTCACCAGGGAATGGCGAGGTTTAAGGGGATACTTCTCGCGAGGATCATCTCTTACGTGCTCCCATTCAAGGAGTAAGGACACGGTGCGGTTATGTTCCGAGGGAAACTCAAGTTTTCTGCTCTCCGGGTATCTAGTCTCGATAGTCATACCGCCTCGCTCGATTCTGTGTACGAATCCAGATGGGGTTACGAAAACACGTATACCGATACTTTGAAGCCCCTAGGCGCGTCCCGATGTGGAGAATCGCCGTATCAGCGATAACTTTTCACCAACCGCGCAAACCTCTCTTTGCCTCAGGAGGTTATAACAGTTTCCAGGCGATTTTCCTTCGGTCACGTTTCTCCAGTCACCGATGATAGGACACCGGTATATCCTTACGAAAGTTCGACCAACGTTTGATTTTCAAATGAATCTGGGGAGTTTTTCCGCTCTTCAAATGACTACATCCAATCTTCATTCTTTTGGGTGCATTTAAATTCGCGAACCTCATCAAGTTTTCTGCTGATCATTCTTCAGTCTAGACACTAGGCATCCATCGTTAATACCTGCCAAAACGTGTTTTTTTTTCACGTTTTACATTTTGAAATGTAAATGTGAAATGTGAAATGTGTTTGAAAATATTTTTTCTATTGCCTTGCCACTACAGCTCTCCAGTCCGGACCTCCAGTTCAGACTCCAGTCTAATCGCCAGCCTAGACTGGAAGTCCTACCAGACTCCACTCTGCATCAGAAACGTTAGAGCTGATTCTCCATTATTTGAACTCAAACAAACCCAAACAAACTGGCTTGATTAAATCTCTTTGGCTGTCATAATTTTTCCTGTCTATTTCGCAACAACCGTGTGCTTTCGTTTCACCCAGAGACTGAACGGTCAACCGTTTTCGAATGAGAATTTTTTCGTGTCCAAGAGCTGATACCACCCCTCATAGTCGACGTTTCTCCCACTATCGTGCACACGTTTGTACAATGAATCCGGAAGTCCGATAACGTCAGCGCGTTCAACCACCTGATTGGAATATCATCGTGTGCGAACTGCGAGATAACTTTGCGGTAAATGAGCCGAGGACCCCCAAATGGTTTCCACCTCGAGCGAGTTGAAACTTTGCGCATCCAATTTACACTGTCGGCCGAGGCACTCTTGCATGCATCGCGCCGCACGATAACGCAGATAAAAGACTCACTGGCAAAATTGCTCGACGTGTTGCCGCCTATGAGAACGTAAGATTCGTATCGCGTTACCCTAGACCTCGGTCTCGTTACACTGAATATTTACTTTCGGGGTTAACGGACACTCGAGAGCTATTCGGTCTTCGCTTCGTTCAAACAATATTTGATGCGTGAAAACATATACAGGGTGGCTTTTTTGTGAAGTCCCAAAAGCTTAGAATCTGCGAAGTGTAGAGAAAAGATTCTAACGAAAAATGCTTATTTTCAGGACGCACGAAACATGGCTGATTTGACTTTGAGCATCGTAAAGGTCGTTTGGAAGTTCACTTTGAAGTTTCTGACAAGAATAATTGGCGTTTCCTGTACAGCTTTCGTGTCCGAAAAACCAACGATAATATTTTAGGTTTTGAACAGTCGAACTCTCCAGAATCCAATAAAACCGAATGTGACCTCAGTTGAAGTATTAGCCTCCGAGATACACGAAGTTTTGTTGAAACTTGTAAAAATCCAGAAGCAATATTTCACGTGTAATTCCAAATCGGATTATTTATGGCTAAACACTACTAAAATATCGTCTTATCAGTAAAAACCAACTGGACGACATTGCTCAGTTCCCAGTTGCTCACTTGGACGTTACTATTGGTACGATCTTTTATTAATATTCAAATTTAAAAACCCTTACTTGCAGCAAACAAAATTGCTTTGAGTTAGAGATTTCCACGATTTGGCTTGGGTTTGTTTGGGTTTAGAAGGGTTTTAAAAAAAGTGCGAATATCTCGAAAACTGATGGCTTTACTGAGGTCGTGTTTGGTTATTCCGGATAATCACGAACCATCTCGTCACAACTCGTAACATAATCGTTGTTTTTTGACACACCCTGTATACGCGTTTTTCACCGAGGATTTTTTTCAGTTACGAGGCTGTACGATTTTAGTAAAGCCACCCTGTGCACCAAGTGGAAAGTTAAAGGGGGTATGCGCGCGTGGTAAGCTCTCGTAAAGCCTCACCCTCCTTGGCTGTCTCCACCCTTAAAATTGTTCACTTTTCACCTGTCGTCTGTTGACCACTCGACCCAGTTGTACCAGAGTCGCGCTAGTTTTACCGCCGGCAAAACTCACAAAGTGGCCGGAAGTCAAGTCGAGGTACCCTACAGGCCAGCCCAATCCTTCACCCCGCCCTTCATACACGTAGTTCGCGAAAGCGATGCCACGAGGGCTTTAAAGGCTGAAAGCAAGTTCGTGTCGCGACCACCAGAGGCGCGTGCATCGTCACCATACTCGCGATACTTTATCACGTGGCTACGTGGTCGACTGGATTTTGCCGGATCAGGAGTGAAGACACCAATTCGTACGACCAACTTCGGACGCTGGCCTGCACCGTTTTTGGATTTGGTTGGGTAGGTCTCAATACTGGGTTGGGTGATCGCTCAAGTGAACGCAATTTTACAAACATTTTTTTGAGTTTACTCGAGTGGGCTTATTGGGTTAGGGGACCGCGGAACGCAACAAGGTTCTATTCCCTTCCTGGTAAATATATATCATTCTTATAGAATTCTGAATGAAGATAAAGAAAAATTATGAAATTTTTGTGTTCATTCATGAAACGTATTTTACGTTAATTGCTCTTAACAAATTTTATATAATTGAGATATTTATATTACATTATATCGGGATTTGTATTTGATATCCAATTAATTAAATAATTAATTATTGATTTAATAAAAATATTATACTTTATTATTTCAAAATTATAGACTTACTTTATATATTTTCCTATATATTTTATTAAACAAAAATTAATAAAACGTAAATAAAAAATAATTACTCAACTTTATTTCTCAACATTTACGCGTGCCAAAAATAATAATATAAATTCACCTTTTCCGAGTGAGTGCAACGAAAATAAAATTAAAGAAAAAAACTCTATTTACTTTGCATCTTTTGATTCATGAGATCACTCGAGAAAACATAAAATAATATCGTCTTCTCTCTTTCCTCTTTTCTCTTTGAGGGACATATATTTCCATCATTTTGTAGTATAACGTGAGAACTGAGAACGCAATAAATGTCCGGTGTAACGTGCCCTGGGAGACTCGATTAGCCGGGACCAGTGTGACCGCGTGCCAGCTTAATCGGTTTTCGCGGCCGTAACACCCGGAAACGCCAACCCCTCCTCGCGTGCGAGTCGAGAAAGGCTTGCGTGTCTCGTGGTAAATACTTTTAAAAATTAAAGTAACGAGCCGGAATTTCAGGACGACTCTCCATCGCGTTTTCCACTTCTTCCGGGATCGGACGATTTATTCGCGTGCAAGTAAGCCAGAAAGAGAAAAAAAAGATGAAATGTTATTTACTTGGTACTTTGGCGCAACTGCTTCCTAAGAGTACCGTGAGAATCAGGATGGAAAGTGCAACCCAACTGGAGTGTTCACAATAAATGTAATACGAGCCAACCCGACCGAAACTGACTGGAAGCTATTTATTATGAAAAACTTACAAAAATAATACAATTTGTGTAATATTAGTAATGAGAATACAAGAATAATAAAATATAACAACCTTCATAGTAGTAATAATAATAACACAATCAATGCTTATTTATTTATCTTTATTTATATGCACAAAGATAATTTTATAAAAATGTATTATACATATTTGTTATTCATATTATTATTATTATTATTATTATTATTAATATTGTTTAAAAATCATTCGTGTGGGATCCAATAGGATGCTCTATTTTATTATTCGCTATTTTTTAACTTTAATTCTATAATAGTATATAATAAAAAAATAATAATATGGAATTATTTAACATGAAAATGTATAACAATTATTATCATTATGACTGAGACTCAGTCGGAACGAAAGGGGAAGTCCTTTTAATGCACGAGTTCCATCACGAAATTGCCTCATTACATTGGCCTTCTTTGACTTTTACTTCCATCCCCCACCCCCGATTGGCCATCAAGTGGTAGGCCAATGTAGTACACACATTTCTCTTGCGACCCTTGCCACCAGACTTTTTTATCTGCGGGGGCCCTTCATCCCAGACTTCATAGGTTAGCGGGTATTACAAATGTGAGTGCCCGGAAATTCACGGGGTGGCAAAAGGGATGGGGGGTTGGTGGGAAGGGAATGAAAAGGGTGGAAATTGTACGAGCGGCCTGGCACCCTCGCGGTGACACAGCAGTCGTGATAATTACCCATATTCAGCTACACACAAACACCCTGCGCAGGCATTCCACAGTGGACTACACGGCGAGCGGGACCGCACCAGAGCTGCAATGATCTCACACCCTTTGCCGGTGTGATAAATTATTCCGAAGCGGCCTCACCGAATCTCCCCAGACGGCAATTTAGCCTCTCCACTCTTGGATTATTCCAAGGTAATTCAAACCAAATTATTCTTTTATCCTCACCTCTCGCCTAGAGCCAATAAAAAAGGACACGGCAAATAAAGATTTTACTCGGCTTGTTCGGAAAGGGCGAACTAGAAGCTAGCTAGAAACGGAATGGAGCCTCCATTGGATGGAGATTGAACAACGAGAGAAAATCCTAGTAGCTTACGCGAAAGGAAAAGTACTTGAGATATCCAGGTTTCAAGGTAGCTTAAGGATTCATTGTGGAACTCGAATGTTAGGTTATTGGCTTTATGAAATGAAAAAGAACCCAAACGACACTTTTTATATTGCTTCAGTTTTCACAATTAGCACATCTGTTTCAAATGTATTATTCCAATTAGCGATGTCAACCAGTGAAATCTAAAGAACCCCTCATTATCAGCCATCTACCCTCATGATCAGCCATCTACCATAATTCACCATTCGCGTCAAGTGTCCACTCGGCGAAACCCAACACAGTTAATATTGGCTGATATTCCATACTGATGCAGCTCTTTCGATAATTTGGTATTCAATAATGATTTAAATAGAGGTTTAATGAAGTTTCATTGAAAATCGTAAATCGTAATTAAACCTAAACGAAAGAAAGATTAATTCGTTGCTCAATCAGCTTATATCCAGATTCGTCTGTTCCCAACTCCTCGAACTTATCTCGAGGTCTTCATAAAGTTTGCTTTTGACGAATCGTTATACAGTTCCGAGGTAGAGGTGATTTCATGAAGTCCAACCCCGAGGCTACTTCAGCAAGAACGGTAATAATCGTGAGAACAAGAGGGTTGCATTATTCAGGTGGACAACAGATCATAATGATAGGATTATTGGCAGAACTGGTGGGAGATAGGAAGTAGCTTTTCCGTATGTATATATAGATGATAAGGTTTATTGAACGACAATGGGTTCGCTAATGCCAGACTGGAAAGCTACCACCGATAGCCTAGCAGCTTATTGGGCCCTGGAAGAGATGGGTTCACTGCTCGGACCCGTCCATTCTCTCCATGCAACTGTATACATCCACGAATAACCGAAATGTTACCCTTCATTGATCCTCCAGTCGAGACGAACCACCGCTATTCTTTGGCCTGATCTAGTTGACTCATGGTTCCATGACTACCTCACTATCCGTCTCTTTCCATCTCTCAATCTCTCGTACTGCCGCATTTAGTACAATGACCAGCTGACTAGCTCGAACGCCAGAGGGAATTCCAGACCAAAAGGATGAGGTGTCGTTCCAACAGACATCCACTAACTCCAATCGCGATCAAAGACTAAAACTTTCAACGGCCTCGAACCACAAAGCCCAACATGACCTGGAACTGTCCACCTACAATGGATACGATGCGTAATCCGTAAAGTGCCATGAACGGTTCTCTCGGGCCTGCATTAGGATGATGGTATTCAGCAGAGCTGCGCAACAAGACGACCCCAACTTGATGATGAAAGCGCGGTCAAAGTATCAACTGGTCTTTCTATCCAAAAACCTCAAACTTTGATTCGAGTCGAGAGACATTCGTGGTTGGAATCATGAGATCAAGTGGCAGACTAAGAAAAACAATCAGGTCATGAAGAAATATTCCGGATGAAATTGACGTCGACGGCTAAATCGATCACTCATCTGGCACATCTGCAATCGACCTTTTTGGCTTCGAATCTCATCTCGAAAAGATAGCAGTTGCTTATTTTCGAACCCCTGTCCAAGTCCTTCACAACTACGTCAAACGATTCTTCCACCGTTCTTCCGTGGGATTCAATTGACCCTAGTTTCATTTTATCGGTCGATTTGGTGTATAAGTAGAACAAAGTGAAGCAGGGTTACTTCGTGGAGGGAAGAGGTAAGATGTGGGTTGGCTGGTCGCTCGGACGTTAAATGATCGAGGATTCGTTCCAATCCATTTGAGCTCGTTCCTAGCTCGACCACCGTACGTACACCAAGGATACGTGGAGGATGCCGGTGGTGGCTGATGGAAGAAAATCCACGAGCCTATCCGTCGACTGCAGCCGGTGCTCGCCCGTCCACGCTCGATCGAACTGACGATGCGGCCAAGAAAAAGTGTACATCTCATCCTCCTTCCGTTTCTCCTCGTGGCAATTCCTTTTCGCTCATGATGCTCCACCTCGGTATATCGCCCGGATCTTCCTCACTTTTTTGTCTCCGTCCACCAACTCGCCTTCATGCTTCATCTATTGCGGATGAGTCATAGAAATCTAACCTAGAATTCCATCAAAATGTGATCAGCTGGAGTATCGTGATAAAAGCAGACACAAAACCTTCCATCCCTGATGGATTTTACTATAGCTGATCAAATTCCCTTATTGGAAAATGTCATCTATTACATAACCTTAACAGTCAGATGACAGAATGGTCAAAGTCGAAACCCAAACAAATCCGAATCAGCAATCTTTGTCTTCACAGCCTCACCTCTGACTATCCTCAAGGAGCCATGGAATCCAAACGAACCCAAACAAATCCAAGCCATAGATGACGCCATATATTTCACGCAAAAGAGCCAACAAAGTCCCTATCTCATTGGCTTTGAAGGGTGCCATCAGAGTTCCATCAATCCCTGACTATACCCTCGTAGTCAGTCTCCACCCCACAGCTCAATTGGATAATTAATCCTTCACGTTTTTTGAGGTAGTCCCTTGTAAAAAAAAAAAGTATTGGAATATGAATAATGACGCGAATCCAATAAGGATTTGCCAGCGTTAGCTACGTATACATCAGGATCCTCGTTGTAAGATGATGCCTCGTATCTTTACAGTTAACACATATATGTGTACGCGTGGTCGACAGTAAGACAAAGAGGGTGGCGGATAATAAATATGAAAAGAGGTGATAAATGGTTCATCCCACAGTACTTTCTCCCTCGCTCTCTGTCCCATTCTGTCTCTATCACGATGTGAAAAGACCTGTGATATACGGAACAGGTCCATCAATTTATCTTGCTAGTTCTCGTACACTCGAGTTCGAGCGTGGGTGTCTATGTGAAGGGAATTTTCATCTCGCTAAATCTAGACCAGTATCAGCTATCGGCATATAACTGTCGGGGACAGTCCTCAAAATTTCGATCCTCATATTCCCACCTGGTGATATTCATCTAGAAGTGATTTCGAGGACATTGTAGTTTGGGTGATTCCATGAGGGAAATTCTCCGTACCAGGCTAACGTTCGCTATCGATACACAGCTTTTGTAAACAGTCCTCGAAATTTCACTACTTCAAATAATTTTCCCACGGAAGTGCTTGTTAATGTCAAACTTTGATTTTCAACATGAATTTCACATGGCACTTTGACGACGACCCTCAAATGTTTACCTCTCATATTCCCATCAATGTAGTCGATTCTATCCAAAAGTGATTTTGAGAACATGACGGTTTCGACAACTCTACGAGAGAAATTCTTTCGTATTAAGCACGCTTTACATTTGTACCCATGTTTGCTATCGATACGCGGCAGTTTCGAGGACTGTCTTCAAAATTTCATATTATTTTCTCACGGAATATAATCCCATCTAACTGTGATTTTGAGGACAATGGGTTTCATACGACGTTTTGAGAACGGTCCTCAAAACTACATCACCTATTTCAGCGCGTCCACAAGTTCTCTAAGGGATTTACATCGCGGTCGGTATTTTCTCTGCTCTTCCATTCGCGACAACTCCGTACGATAATGTAGCCTCGGGAGGACGTGAATCTCGATACTAACGAATGGAAGCTCGTCCAAGTAAATGATGCATCCTCGGGATCGGAGCAAATGATATCCGGTATAGAGGAATACATTAATGCAAGTGCAACAGACACACACACACACACACACAAACAGACAAGGACGAGAGAGGACTTTGCTTTCGTCTCGAGCGTGCACTCATCGCACACGTACTCGAGATTTCAATTTCGCTTTGAGGCAGTCTTGTGCGTCTGGTTTGTATAGCACGACCCGTGTGGCAAATGCATAACGACGGAACATAGGAAGAGAAAGAGAGAGAGAAAGGACCGGATGAAGAGAGTGAAGGGATGAAGGCTAAGGGGGATGAAAAGGGTAAAGGGACGAAGGTTAAGGGGGATGAAGAGGGTGGAGAAACGAAGGATAAGGGGGATGAAGAGAGTGAGGGGACTAAGACTAAGGGGGATGAAACGTGAAGGTGGGAGTAAAAGGAGTGGGGAATAAAGGAGGGGGTTTGAAGACAAAAATGGGGTGTTAGGGGTAGAGAGTAAGGTGGGGAAATAAAGAAAAAAGGGGATGAAGAGATGTAGAGGATAGAGGGATGAAGGGGAGTCAAACGCGGCCATAGGGGGTGAAAAGTGCAGGGGTACGGAGGGGGGAAATGATAAAGGAGTTGTAGTACGAAAGGGTAAGGGGGATGAAGAACAAAACGACTGTTTCCACATATAGGTCACAACGACAGTCCACATCACACTCTTCACGTTTCTCTCCCTTATCAACGCGAAAACAGGTAACCTGTTTTCATTCCGACCGAACCAGCATCCTCGGTAATTCCTTTAAAAGCTTCAGTTTGTATATATTATTCGAACAAAAACAAATACCTCAATGCTGACTTGTTCTTTTTGTCGGAAAACCGGGTCGAAAAACAAATTTTTTTTTACTCGTTTTAACGAAGATTCAAACGGTTGCTGAGGGTATTGTGTTTTTATTTTTTTTTTTTACGAACGTTACTGATGGAGGGTTTATTTAGGTGGGAAAATGATTATGTTAACGTCATACGTGATTGCCAATTTCCCGAAATTAATTTCGTGGATTTTTAGTCAATTTTCATACACGGTTGGATGCTTGATGGTGGTGATGGTCAAAGGCCCTCTTTGGGGTTTCCTCTCTCTCTCTCTCTCTCTCTCTCTCTCTCTCTCTCTCTCTCTCTCTCTCTCCCTCTCTCCTCTCTCTCTCTCTCTCTCTCTCTCTCTCTCTCTGTAAACATTCTGTCTTTATAAGCACTCAACATACCTAATTAAATCTTGTTCTCTCTCTCTCTCTCTGTCTATCTATCTATCTATCTATATATATATTAGATCTAGATAGATATATCTATCTCTACCCTATGTCTATCTTCCTCCACTTTGCTTTTAGAATGTTCCTTGGGAGTTGTAGTTCTACAGGATAAGATAATTGAACGTTCTCTCTCAGCTTCTCCCTCTCTCCCTATCCTCTTATCTAACAATCCAAATAAACCTAATATAATCTCTCCGCCCGTATTCCCCTCGCCCTCTCTTTTTCTCTTTTCCGGTCCCCCAATTCTTTTGTTCTCCCTCTTTCTTTCTCTCCCTCTCTTTCTCTCTCTCTCTCTCTCTCTGTTATCTCTCACGCGAAAGGTGACTTTGAACTCACTTCATACATCGAAGAACGATTACAAAAAAAGTAAAAGTCCGAATCCCCACAAGGCACCTTGCGCAAGTAGCTGGCATCGGATAAATGTCATTCCGACTGGTAAACTAGGATCAAGACGCCCGTGATTTTACTCGTTTGAGCTTAGTGCTTGAGCATGTATACGAATGCAACAAAGGTCGGTTTTTAATTCGTAAATTGAAAATTAAAAAATTGAAATTATTTGTTTGGTTCGGGTTTCCAAGAAATTTCATTTAAAAATTCAAAAATATACTATATAAATAAATAATAAAAAGTGAAAGTTTATAAAAAAGATTTTTTCTATTTAATCGAATTTTCGTACAATTTAATTTTCATTAACATTTTTTTTACTATCATTTCTTTTTCATGAGTATAAGGGTTTTGATGATTTCTTTGGTAAATATAGGTTAGATCAGTGAAGAGGGCAATAAGTTGGAAAAAAAGGGAAAATGGGAAAACATGAGCAGAGAATCGGGCTCCCACTGTAGATTGTTCGGCCCCAGAATTTGTCATCGCTACGCACGTCTGTGGATATAGTGACTTTTTTTGTGTACTCCAATAACAATAAACTGAGCACTACGAAAAAGCACGTACGAGTTTATGTTTTCAACGATCTCTCGACGGAAGTGCGGGCCACGCATCTTTCTTAACTACTCGGATCCTTCCATTGAATTGTTTTTATTTATTTTTCTGTTACTTTATTATTTTTTTTGTTTCAGTACTCGAAACAACGGTCGTTATTTTTCTTCTCCCCCTTTTTCGGCAACCTCGATTCGGATGGATATCCAATCGATACGAACTCCATTTTTATTATTATTTTCTCTCTCTTTCCCAGGTTTTCCCTATCTTTTTTCCGGGTATTTTATCAATTTATTATCTTTGGTCGTTCGTTTTGGTTTTCAAAATTATTATTCCATCTGGAGAGTGCTGGAGGCTTTTTGTGCCAATTTATAGATATTTGATTGCTTTATTTATTTGTGGTTTCTTTGGGGTTTCGGTTACGATGTTATTTTTTATTGTCCATTTATGGCTACTTTACATCACTTTTTAATAAAAAAAAAAAATATCGATCATTATTTCAGTAAAATCATTATTTTGTCGTCTGATCACCTAACCTAATTTCCATTACAAATAAACGAATTACTTTTGATATCTCAACATTTTTTCTCTGCTTTTCATTGTCTTGCTATTTTTTGTTATTTCATTAGAACGATTATTGAGATGTTTGCAACTATTGTTATTGGAAAATTGTTCCTTCACTTATTTCTATATTTCGAAAATTTAGTATTATCACAGTTTTACCAGTAAAAGGAACGAAAATATTACTAATATGAAATTTTTCTCATTACTATAAGATTAATTTATTTATTTATTGATGTATTATTAGAAGTAGTAGTAATATTGTTGTTAGTTTTCTTTTAATTTCCAAAACTATTATTATTTCATGATAAATTATTGTATTTATCTCGTAATCATCGAGCGCTAAATGAATTTATAATAATTAATCGATCCTTCTCTCTCTTCCCTTTTGGAGACTCTTCTCATAAAATATTGCATGCGTCAGCAGTACGCAGAATTTTTATTTATTCTTGTGAATTTTCAAGCAAATTGATTATTTGAATCGAAATTACCTTGGACCATCGCACGACGCGTCGTTCACAGTGGAATTGTTTCCCAGAGAGGATCCCGACAGGAAATAATGCGAGAGCGTAGTGGTGCTCCAACGCAGAATAAACACTACCCCCAAGTGGAATAATAATTAATGGGCTAGTGTTTAAGCCCTCGCACGTACACGGCGCACGAACTGCGACTAAAACTGGGTCAATATTAGTTCATCATAGATATCCAAATATTTTTTAGTCCACTATCGATCATATAGTTACCAATTAGTAAAGCAAACTTTTCATTAAATTTCAAGTTAATGCAATGACTTAAATTTATTAATCATCCCTTAGATTAGACCTTTATTCGGATCAGGTCCAAACAATAATTACGTGCAAAAAAAAATTCACATATCTGGAGAGGGATTTTTTAACATTTTGTTCAATAATTTTGTTTCTACATTTTGGTAGGTTTTGTTTTCCAAAATTGCCTTCGTAATTCAAACAAAATTATATTTATTTATTTTTTCTTATATCCATCAAAGTTAACGTGAAATATCACAAATATCAGCAATAGAACAAGTTTTGATATTTGAGGAAACAAATAATAAAATGTTTTCAATATAAATTGATTTACAATCTAAAATTCAATAATATAATAAATTTATTAATTTATAATATACTTTTATTATTTATTAACCACTTAGCAGACTCTTATCAAAATATTTTCTGTAAAATGTCGATTGAATATTTGAGGAAAATTTTTCTGTATATTAATTACGAGGAATATGTATATATGTATATAGATTTTGAAAAACCTCGAAATGGGAAATTTGCATCGCCCTATCTATTGCAGTAATTAATAACCTATAGTGATATCCTCCTGGTATAATTATTATATTAGCGAGGGGATTATATCAGGGTACAAAAGATTTTAGAGTGGACTAACCAACATTCGTGTAACTGCAGGTGTTCCGGATTTACGGGGTTTAATTAACTACATCGTTTTGCTTCTCTATTTACCCCCCCCCCCCCCCCCACTCACTTTCCTCGAGGGTTCGGCCGTTTGGAATCCGCGCACCACCGACTAATGACACGACGATTGGCCGGGACAATTGATACGTTGATTTCCATTCGAGGTACTCGGCTTATATGTTGAAATTCAATCCGAATATTTGATATTCGCTTCAGACGAGTATTTACGGACTAAAAAAATAATTGAAAAACGAGAAATATGGGGTTTTGTCACAAACTTGATTGTCGACAATTGTCACCGTTGGGTAACAAATTTTTATCGATCGTGACAACAGGGCCATGAAGCGCTCAACGACAATTCGAACCTTGATTAATTCTACACGAGTCGTTGAGCAAACGCGGCGCGATTTTCGATTCTACAGGGTGTCTCGGTTAATGTGTTGCGAAATATATTTCGAACGAAAGGTTTTTCGCTTGATTAGACATTTTCGAAAATTGGAAATATTTATTTTTTCGCGTTTTTGAAATTCGTAGTCTATACATTTTTTTACAAATTTTCTTTAGATTTATTCAGACGTTTTTTTAAATATTTTTTTACAAATTTTCTTCATGACTTTTTTTATGAAAATGAAAAAATAGATTTCCTCAGACCTCCTATTTTCTTTTCACAGTAAAAGTTGTAGAGAAACTTAAGAAGTTCGGCAATTCTTTTTTTTTATAAGCCATCGTTTCTTGGAAAATACTAAATACGAGAATATTTATTTCATCATTTTTTTACAACTCGTTTGAATTTTTAGACATTTTATTACATATTTTGTTCAAAAAATGTTTGAGAAAATTCTTGAAAAATTTTTCTAGACAGTTCTTCAATAATTCTTCGAAGTTCTTTTACATTTTTTTTAACACTTTACCTAGAATTTTTGAGAATCTTTCTTTACAGTCTTCCAAAAACCTTCTACTTGAAGACTTTTAGATACAATAAGATAAATGTTCACATTTTAAAAATAAATACTCGATACAATTTTTTTTTACATAAAATGATTATTTGCCATGAAATTATTTGTAATTTATGTGAAATAAAAATACGATAAATATCACTTTTCAACGAGTTATTTTTCGCAATTTTGTAGTTATTTTCTTTACGAAGAAATAACAAAAAAAAATTAAGTTTCAACGATGCAAATTTGAAAGGGAGAGATAATCCAAACTTCCGGAAGCGAATAATTCGAGGGCCCACAATAATCTTTTCCGGTAGTATCGATGATGTTGGACAAGGAGTGGGGTTCCATAACGAACATTGTAAGATCGGCACGTAGGACGAAGAAAGGTTGGAGGTTGCAACCGGAAGTAGGTTAAGTACGCGGACGCATACCTCGCGGTTGTTCCCGGTCCAGCTTTCGTGCTTCCGTGTTTATGGTCATACAGGGTTTACACAACAAAGCTCTCAACATCCTCGTTGGTCAGCGTGCTCTCGTTATGCCGCCCGTCATCATCCATCGACCGCCACACCGCGACCTGCGACCATCCGGAACATCATTTCCACTCCGAGTATCGCACTCGTAAACTCACCCGGAAAATTTACGGAGAACATTACCAAATTGCCGAGTACGGCAATTACAGCGAAATTATACGACCCGATGAAATTCAATTAAATCTCTATTTGCCAATTGTTGGGTTATCGGTTTTTCCAATATTTCCCCGTCATTCTTTTCCCCCTTTCTTTCGTTCTTTTTTTTTTTTTGGTCCGATTTAACTTCGCGATAATAAATCGAGACCGACCGAAAATAACGCGAGCTTGATTATCCCGAATCGATATCAAACGGCGAAACGATAAGCTAACCTAAAAAAATAAAAGGAAAAGCCGATTTCAAAACGAGGCAAACAAATGCAAATGGAATTTCGATTTGCAAGCTCGCTCGTTGCACGAAATAATTTCCTCGTGGCATTTCAGAGGTTTTGGACAGTCTTTCAATGATAAACCCAAACAGACACCCAAATGCGATTCCGATTCTCCCGGGATTCGATCTTCGTATATCAGGTGGAATTTCACTCAAGATTTCATTTTTTCATTCGAATTATCATTTTATTTTTAATCTGCACCAAGCTTTGTATAATTTGAATTTGCCAATTAATCCAAATTTTTAAACCTATCATTTTAAATAGATGATAAACTCGAAGATCATTTCGATTCTCCTAATCGTAAAATGTTTTTTTTTCACTTGCGAATTACACCAAACAGACCCAAACAATATAGTAAATTCGTCAAAAAAAGAACGGGATATTAACAAAAAATTCAAATCGTTTTTCCCTAATTATGAATTTTTCGAAACTTCCCGACGAAGTTCACCGATCTGAATTTCCCTAGCTAGGGTATGGAAAAATTTGAGAGAAAGGAGCTTTTTCTTGAAGTTCGTAAAGTTTTTTACGATGGTGAAAAGAAGCCGATCGAAATACGTATATATCGTACCAACGTCTATTTACGATGCTCGCATGATTTCGCGCACTTACACGGGGCGATGCAAGCCCGAGTAAGATCGCACTTCCGGTGAAAAGCGTCGAGTTAGTACGGGAGAACGGATCGAAGTGGGTAATGGCCCTCTCCTGGCCAGACGGAAAAACGATAAGTTGTCTTCTCTCCGCCAGATAGAGAAAGGGAGAAAGACGAAAAAACAACCCTGAAGAGTGAAAAACAGTCCGAAGCGAAGGGGGAGGAGGCAAGAACTTCCACTCAACTAAGCTCTACGTCAGATTCCAACGGGGCAAGATACACTTGTACTCGAGGAAAATTAACGCAACTTGGCAACGCTGCCCACGATATCACTGTACCCGATCGTTTAGTCGATGATAAACCCCCAAAATCCGGGTTATTTGAAAAATAATAATTTTGCTAATATTCAAATAAATTTACAAATGAAATTAATTTGGCTGGATAAAGATACAAAAGTTTAAAAAAGTTGTCAAATAAATTTTTTTTTAAGTTATTGAAATAACTGTATAGAAATTAATATAATTTCTAGTATTTACTATTTTATTCATAATAATTTCGAGATAGTTATTTCGATCACATAAATTAAATTGAAACAAATTAGATTCGATAAATAATCATGAAAAAGTTGTAAACAAATTGTAAAAATGAATAGTTTCGTTGAAATTATTAAAACAACAAGTTGTTAATAAAATTCGTTTTGATCGATAATAATAAACGATTTTAAAAAGCTTATAGAATAAAGTTGATTTGATTAAAAATAATAAAAATGAGTTCTCGTTAAACAGTATGTTTAAAATTATTAAAACGAGTTAGCTGTAAGTTAATTTATTTTCGATTTAACGAGACAAAATGTCACATCACGATTTTCGATAACTAATGAAAAAAATGTTGTCGAGAAAAATGTTGGTTAATATTAAACTATTATTAAACCGAATAAACGTACGAAACGTGGAATAAATTTGGATGTCGAGAAATCGTTTATACCACTTTGCGAAAAACGTTGGAGCATCATCTTTAATTTGAGTTGTCTTGAGCGACGAACGATTTTTCAAAATCTTCGTAGTCGAACCCCTTAATGTTTTTTTCTTCTCGTTTTTCTCTCACTATTCCTTTTTCCCTACCGTTTTATTGCTCTTTTCAGCCCTTTTATCCACCCTACTGAAAAATCGTCTTTTTCTGCTTTTTTTTTTGGTTTTCCTTACCCTCGGTCACGATGCTCGTTTTTTATGGGGACTCCGACAGATTACGGTACTGAACGGGCACTCGGACTGGTGTGCGACTGGACTCGATTTGGAATCTGTGCTGCGGTCATTTCGAGCCAAAGGGGCGAACGTTTAGTCGCTGGGTATTTCGATTAATTGGAGGGTATGTTCTTCGAGAGTCGCTGGATTATTGCATTCTTCGAAGGTTCTTCATTTTGCCTTTTTTTTTATTATTGTGCGATAGAACCTTTTCTGGCAAAAGAAAAATACCTCTGAATTCGATTTTTCCTCGCAATTGCATTTTTTTACAATTTCTTTGCATTTTGCAAAAAGCGTTTGCAAATTGTGAACAACTTGTAAATAAAAGTGGCATATTTTATGCGAAATTTGCAACTTGCAAACAAACTTGGATTTTCCAAAATTGCAAAATCTCCAAACTGGTAAACATATTTAGCATATTTGCGCTAAATTTGTTTACCGATTTTTTTACAGCTTGCAAACTTGCATTGTTATTACCATGTAAAATGTTTTAATATTTATCAATTTTGATAATAAAAACATAAAAATATGAAAAAGGTATTAACAATGATTGATTATAACCGTTATTATACATAATGCTTAATTCCGAACACAATTAATTACCTTATTGTTCTTAAACAACAATGTTCGTATACCAATAAAAAATAAATAAATAAATATTTTTTTCAAACAATATCGTGAATACTTTCATTTTTCAAGGTCCATTGGGTTCAGAAAACAAGAATTAATGTTTTTTCACGTACGAAATTTGCATTAGCTTTAAAACTATGGACGAAAATCGTTTTTTTTTTTTGTTAATCTTTTCTAAATTTCTCAAGTAGAAGATTTGAGGTCAAAATAAAAAATGTATATAAAATTCATTTATCTCAATGTTGTAAGTTTCTCAAACACAAGATTTGGGTTAAAAAAAAATCAGACTTCATCCCTCGAGCGTGAAATTCAGGTTTAAAGCTCACGTCTCAAACTATACAAATAAATTGGTGTTTATTGTCAAGCTTGCTTCTCTCCACAGAATACGAAATTTAAGTTAAAGCCCTGGACTAAAATATGCAAAAAAAAAGGGTTTTTTCCCCAAGCTCGCGTGTCTTCGCCGAATACGGAATTACACACGCAACAGCACACGAGTAACAACTTACACGATTATAATTACTGCTGGAGATGTCCCACAATCTCGGCAAACAAAAATGCCCACGCGAACGTGTGAAACTTGAGCCGGGGTGGAAGCGTCCCTTTGAGAATGCGTACGTAACGTTTAATTGGAGTCGTTTGGACATGACGAGCGACAAAGCCAAGCGAATCCTACACTCTGTCGCATTCGCGAATTTACCCGCGGCGTCCTCACTTCCCTCTTCAAGTCCTTCCTCATTTTTTCTGCGTTTTCCATTGTTTTCCATTTCTTTTAAATTCACCATTCCTTTCTATTCATTCCATTTGTTCAAATTATTATTTTTTTCAATTTGAATTTTTTGTAATTTACTTTTTTTCTCAATTAATTTAATTTTTCTGTTCGTTGTATTATTCAACCTAGCTTTTTTCAGTTTATTATTTTTTCAATTGGTCTTTCTTTCATTTACCATATTTTTCCAATTATTCAACTTTTTTAATTTATCTTTTTTTCTCAGACGATTTAATTTTTCATTTCATCATTTTTTGAGTTCTATATATTTCTTTTCAATTTATATTCAATATGCGTGTTTTCAATTCATTCCATTATTACCATATTTTTATTTTTTGTTCTTTTTTTTCATTTCCATTTTTCTATTTTTCCATTTTTCGTTCCTCTCACCTGCAGAGCTTCGGAAATGATTTTCACTTGAAAGTTAAGTCACACGCGAGTTCAGCTATCCTGACTTATTTTCGACAAGGGGAGTCGAAAAATAATAACGAACGAAGAAAAATGATCGGGTTCCATTAGGAACTTTATCATCGTCAGAATATCACGCGTGAAAAATGTTTTCGTATGCGCGATGTCTCGTGGCCCTTTCCTCGTCCTTTCTGCCAGTCCGGGCCGTCGTCCTACGTTCAATCGAGCCACGTTCAACTCGATTCGCATTATTGCCTCGTAAATTTTCAAAAAAGCGCGGCGGACATCCAAACCGAGTTTTTTCTCGGCCATATATCAGCCCGATTTTCCACGCTCGTCGTCGAAACGATTCGGAACTAGAGGGTGGGCCAACGAATAAGCTTAGGTTGGGTTACGTATCGAGAACGAAATCTCCAAGCAAAATCTCCAGCTCTGGAATAATCGGGATCTTGGATATTATCGAAGTAATGCAAAATGTCAAATTCCAGATAAACCCAAACAAACCCGAACAGGTTTGAATGTGCGATACCCCGATGGGGCCCTAAAAAACATAATTTCCAGCATACAGCATGCATGGTTGATTGTACTAAAAAATATTGGATTTTTTCAATAAAAGGTGAAATAAGATTTTGAAAAAATAAAAAAAAATCTAATAAAAATATTTAATAAAATTAATTATTTAAGTTCATTGAAGAAATTGATAATGTAATTAATCATTTTTATTAATAATTCAATTGATTAAAATTTATTTAAGTAAACTTTATTTTAATTATTCGATTTAATCCTTTCAATAAAAATAATTTATATTCGTGTGAAAAAAAGCTATTAATTTTTAGTTGTATCAAGTGTAGTGATGATTTTTTTAATTTGAGTCTACATGTTCTTCCCTGAATGCGAACCCGTTGACGGTACTCATTGATTTTTATAACACATTGAAACTTTGCACGGATCAATATTTCATGCTTTAAGTATAAGATACGAGCCTGTACAAATTTTTATTAAAATACAATGAATACTTTGTACATCTCAATGGACAGACAAACAAATTCGAATTTCAAAAATGTTTGCCTCAGGTACCCTGCATCTCCATTGCCCACTCCAAACAGCACTCTTGCGTAAACAAAAAGAGTATTACGACATCAGGAAAACTCGTAATATCGATACGTCTTCACCATTACAAAAAGGAAAAAACCCCACACAAGTTATATTCGCGTGAGCTCCTCCTTACCCCAGCCCTCACCCACCCTTATATCTCAAAGCCCGTTTTCTTTCCTCATACACTTTTTTATACGCATACATACATGAATAAAACACATAAAACCTGAAAAAGACTGAAAATATAACGCTGCGAATTCTCTTTTTTTTTTTTCAATTTTTTTTTCTCGTTGAAGGTTTGCATCGATCGAGGGTTAGTGGCGCCACAACCGATGAAATGCGCGAAACCGCGCGAGTATCATCATCTGCCTCTTTCTTTCGTATTTTTGAAGAATCGTCGTCGCCACCCTCTTCCCTCCTCTCCTGACCTCTTCCAATCGTCGAGGATTCCGAAAGCCGAAGGGTGAATTTTCTCCTTGATCTCTGTATCGTCACGAACTGCTGGATCTGCGAAGTTCCGAGACAGAGACAATGAGAGAGAGAAAGAGAGAGAGAGGGAAGAAAAAAGGTGGGGGGAGGGAAAAAGAGGGGTTAGAGGAAGGGTGAGGGAACGAAAGGGTGGAAAAGGAGGGTGGAAGAGAACGAGGGGAAGGAAGGGTGGGACAGGAGGGTGGAAGAGAACGAGGGGAAGGAAGGAAGGGAAAGCAGGGTGGAAGAGAACGAGGGGAAGAGGAAGGATAAGGGGAAGGAAGGATGGGAAAGAAGGGTGGAAGAGAACGAGAGGAAGAGGAAGGATGAGGGGAAGAAAAGAATGGTAAAGAAGGGCGGAAGAGAGCGAGGTGAAGAGGGAGCCAAAAGGCAGAAGGGGAGGGGGAAAGACGTCGAGGGAGTGGAGGACACGAGGGAAACCAGGATGAGAAAATCGAGGAGAAAGAGGAAGGATAGGGAAAGGGAAAGGATGTCATTTAAGAGGGGGGGCTGGAGGGGAAGTTTTATAAAAGGGGTGGGGGTTGGAATTCCAAAAGATCCGAATAGGGAGCGAAGAGGCGACGAGGGGAGGGGAAGGAAGGAAGAGAAGGGAAAGTACTGATACGAAGAGCCCAAGTGCTAAGGAGTTACGGATCCTCGCGACCCTTGCCTGTGGTAGACAGTTCGCTGGCTACACTTTGAGGCTCTCGTACACCAGGGTTTCTGTATTGATACTCAGGAATGGAAAGATTCCCCCCCCCCCCCAAGCTTCGCTTCGTTCGGGTCCGCGTCACCTCAAGGAGGTGAGGGTCAATTGTGACTGAGAAACGGAAGGGCGTAACTTACATCGCCCGTTCACGCATGGTAACTCGCTACCTCAGCCATTCTGTCTAGACTACAACGTAGACTACAACCCCATGCTCTCCTTATGAGTTTTCCTCAACTATTGAAAATTATGCTCGCTCGGTCGTTATCACTGTGGCTCAAGACGAATCCTCGGACTCTTGAAACTCTACGACTTCTTGGACGGAATAATCGATTTTGGATGTGTTCCCGATGGCTCTCGTATATACGAATATATATATAACAATATGTGAGGATATATGAAAATATATGAAATTATATGAAAAAATATAAAAATATATGGAAATATATGAAATTATAAGAAAATGTGGAAAAATATATGAAAGTGTATGAAATATATAAAAATAAACCCAAAACCACCCTGAAAAGAAACTACCAAAAAGAAAACATACCCAAGCCCAACCCCAAACGAAACGACCCTAAACATAAAAAAAAAATATTAACGAAACATATTTTGTTTTATTCTGCATTACAGATATTCAGGAATTCTACGAGTTGACGCTGCTGGACGAGTCGAAATCAGTTCAGCAGAAAACCGCGGAGACTATTCGTATCGCGGACAAGTGGGAAGCGAGTGACGGACCGATCACGCCGACCTTTGCCCAGAATGACGTAAGTACTAGAGCGATAAAGAAGTACATTTTACAATTACAATCCATAGTTTAAAAAATGAAATAGATATTCATTTTTTCTTCTTGTTTAATCAGAAAGAAGGAAAGGTCGGGATAGCCGAACTATATTGGAAAATTCAACATTTTTTCAATCCACGAATATTGTTTAACAAGCAATAAAATAATCATTATTCGAAAAAAAATGTCCTAAATTCTCGATTTATCGATTCTGCGTTGAAAATCAAAAATCTGTTTCCAGAAGTTTGAATTTTTAAAAAACATCAAGCTGACGTAAACATCAACAAAAAATGAATAAACAAGAGCAGACCAGTGACGTTGTTTCCACTCAAATTTTCAATCACGTCGGAACGACGTAATATCGAAAAGGGCGATTCGTTCGTTCCCCGCGTCGCCAAATACCAACGATATTAATTGCTAATTGTGCTTCCTCATTTGCGCATTTCCGAGCCCCCCCCCCCCCTCCTTCCATCTACCATCACCATTCCCGACCGTCAGGATCGGTAGTTCCCGAATTCATTAATGTTGGTCACCGTGTAGCCAAAGGTGTGCGCAGAGATGCGGAAATTTGTGTACAAAGTGAGCTAATTAACAAGACCGTTGATCAATCCCCCCCGGAAGCTACCCTCGTCCTCTCGTGACTCCAGCGACTGAATTCTCTTCCCCCTTAATTTCTTGCCCATCGCTCGTAATTGTTGCGTTCGTGCGCACCTTTGAATGAAAATAAATTTTAAAAAACGACTTTTATTTAACAAACAATTACAACTCTTAATGATCGAGCGATTAAACAATTGCGGCTCGTCAATGAACCTCGTGTTAAGGGGTAATGGACTTGAACGTCGTTCCAATAAAAAAAAAAAAACGTTTATTCGTGCGATCGATTGCTCTTGTCATCCCTCTTTTTCTCTTTTGCTCTCTTTTGTTTTGTTTTTTTTCTTCTTCGGAAAAAGAAAACAAGAAAAAGAGAAAAATGACTCGTGTTACCTCGCGTATGTCAGAGCTGAAATATTCGGTGCAAACGTGCAGGATCAATTTACGAAGGAGGTAGGTAGAAAGATAAGGAGGAAGAAGCTAGGGGATGAAAAATAGGGGTGATTGGTCTGGAGCTTGTGAATTTTTCTTAGTATGGCAAAAGAGAGACAGAGATAACGAGAGAAAGAGAAAAAAAGGGAGAAAAATTTTTTTCCTCCATGATCGAAAATACTGCACAATTTCATCTTTATTAAAAAGTAACAATTCAGGTCATACGATATAACCTGACCTCGAAAATATCAAATATTTTCATCTTCTTGCGACCAGGGGACCAATAATCACTTCGCCATTCTTTTACATCTTCGAAATCAAATTCGAACTAATGAACAATTTTTTCATTCAGAAGTCACGAAAAAGTTTCAATTTTGCCACTTTACCAAGTGCCATTTTAAACGTACTGTGCCATTTTATATGTGCTCTGTAAGCTCATCATTTGGATTGCCAAATTAACATTTGAGGAATTAACCCGCCTAGAGCCATCCATTGCAGTTGGCGATGCCATGTGCCACCACCTGATGCACAGATATATTATATTATATCATCTCAATTGAATTTGATGTATATACGTCTCTAATGTTGAGAAGGGAATTCTCATTTGTGCTGGGCATAAATGCATAAAGTAATTACATTAGTAATGTATATAAATTTAATAACAACAATAACAGTAATAAACACAGCAATAATAATAACAATAGTAACGATATTATTAATAATAATAATAATAATAGGACGTGTACGAATGTACGTACACGAAATGATATGATATATAAATTGTAACCATGAAACGGGCTCATGGCAGAAACCGAGGATATCGCATCAAGCTGAAAACCCCCGAGGGATAACGATGGTCCAGGCAAGTGGCCCGATTTCCACCAGCCCCAATGAAGATATCTCGAAATATCGTCGTATCGCCAACGCTCGAGGTTTTCGTTTTGCTTCGAGAAACCCATAAAATAAATCAGTGAACATTCGGTTTGCTTTTTCTTTCTATTTTCTTACAATATCTGAGAGGGCTTGAACGACACTTTTCTGCCTTTTGGCTACGTGGATTTTATTTGCCTGCTCTCCGTCTCTTTCTATTGGGTTCGGCATGGTTCGTGGATGGTTTTTAAATTTATTGGGAGATGGTAGAAATTTATGGTGAAACGGATTTTTTTCGCATTTTTTTGGTATGAGTTTTTTTTTTTTTATTTATTCGAAAAATTGAAACGGTTAATAATTTCTAGTGAAATATTTTATATAAAAAATATTATGATAAACAAAATACTTTTTGTCTATCTCTTTTCATCTTTTTCTCACTATCTGTCATGTTTTAATTTTGAAAAAAATACAATTTTAATTTCTTTTTTGACGAAAAAAGACGGAAAAAAGGACGATTTTTGACCGAAAAATTCGAACTTTGTTTCCGAAAAATTTTGAATCGGAAAAAACAGTGATCCTTTTTACAAATAATGCTATCAATTATTCAAATTACTTTTATGTCAATCGGGATGTTTTACTTTTTTCGATTTTCGTGAGATTCCGTATTTTTTTCGACCCCAATATTAAGGCTGAGGAAAATAAAAGCCAGGGCATTTATTTTTCGGACTCGGAAATTCTCCTCGATCGATAAAACGCCAAAGATGTTTACTATGCAAATACGAGGCATCAAATACAAAGTACCAAGTGAATGACGATAAATTTATCGTTTTTAATGCTGGACGCAGCGTCCAATTTGAAATTGCATTTTTTTATTCAACGAATGAAATATTTAATAACCGAATAAAATTCCACAATTAAACATTTGATTATTTTTTGACATCGCGAGTTTTTGAATAGAGAGCTGGAGAATCAATCACCGCTGGAAATGTTCACCAATTGGCCTAAATTGATTTTCAAAATGGCTGGCATTTCGATTGGACAAATTATCCTGTGTACGATTCGGTCGATGGTCACGAGTGAATTACTTTGATATGTTGATTACGATTGGTCGTGGATGTTGATTGATGGAATATCGCGAATTATAATTAGCTCGAACAAATGGAGGCTTTCTCTTTGATTGGACCTCTCCACCATGCCAGTTTCATATTATTTATTGGATCAATGTTATTCGTTGGAACATTGCTAAGCAAATTAGTAACGTATTTGGCGGATAAAGCTCGTCAAAGATAATTGTTATTGGCCGAGGGAATTGTTGACTCGAATTGTGAACAATTTTTTAATCCACGATTGACCCTGTGGTCAATTCGATTTAATTAGACAAATCAATTCGGCTCATTGATTCGCGTTATCATTAATTCATACATGTACGTATTAAATCGTAACACACTGCGTAGATTATTATAATTTTTTAAAATAATTATCGTGTCGTTTAGAGAGAAGAGACAAGGACTATAACTTTTCGATTAAAAATCATTATTTTAATATTTTTACCCGAATTCAAATACAAATCTTCTTGTCTATTAATTTTCTCTAAGAATTTCATCACAACTTGATTAGATAAAATTAATAGTATGACATTCAAGAACAAGAAAAAATGCAAAGAAAATAAATTCTTTTTACCAACATTTGGTTTTGCTCAATTTTTCAAAAATTAATCAAAATTAAACGTGTGCGTTATAACTAATAAAATTTCTAAAATTTTTAAATATCTATTTCTCGAAAATTCATCCCTCTGTCTCTCTGTCTCTCTGTCATTTATTATTCATTTTTAATAATTTAGAAAAATAACAAAAATAATGATAAATATTCTATGTAGTCCTTTTTTCTTGAAGGTCACTTAAGGTCAAAACTTTTCGGAACGCGTAACAGCGATTACGAAACTCCCTTGTGCGAATTCAAAGAGAATGGTTTGCGAGAGAAAGGCCAAGAGAAAGAGAGGGAGAAAGAGAGAAGGAAAAGTTTCCAGTTTCACCAAACTTTTCGCAGTGGTTGCCAATTGTGGTGTCACATAGCGTGTAGAATTGTCGTGGTATTTTCCCATTGGGGGATTCGCACAAGAGCAAAATCGAGAATGCCCACGGAGACTGTCCAGTAATCCTTTTCTCACTTTTCGCGACGATGAACACGGCATTTTTTGTTTCGTCGCGGTTGGATGTGTCCCATAAGAGCGGACCAACGAGATTCTGATTGTGCGAGAATTTCCTTTCAACCTGGTGACGTTGCGAAAAAGAAAACTAGATCCGGCCTAGTTTTATTTTTTCATGAATTAGTTTTTCATACGGAAATGAGAATATTATTAATATTTCAGTATGGAGGATTTTTTAAATTCCAACCATTTATTAATTCAGAAAATAAATTATTATTATTATTATTATCATATCAGCATGACAAATTTGTTAAAAATAATCGCACTATTTCCGGTCGAAATCAAGAAATTGTCGTTATTTTAATACGATGGAACTTTCAAAAAAGTATTCAAACATTGTGTTTTTTTAAAATGTGGTTATTATTATCAATTCAGCATTAAAGAAATCCGAAATTTTTGTCCTCTTTGTTAAAAACATGATACAACAATAAATAAAATCATTAATAAATATGAAAAATACGTAGATATTTTTATTTAATTTTTAATGAATAAAATCATGTTTACTAAAGGTTTTTAAAGGTAATTGTATCCCTCCCTCTCCCAACTCTATCTGTAACCCTCATTCACGACCACACTATTTTCTCAAAAGTTAAAAAATAAATAAAATAAAAATTACAAATTCCAAACTCTCTTTATTCCCCATCCAATCCACCAAAACTCACCACGTAAATTCGCAATCAACTCTCCTACCTCAAAAAAAAAACAAATTGATTTTTTTACTCATAATCATTCTTTATTATCACATCATTATTCTTTGATCATTTATTATTTTCAATTATTTTTGTATTCTGATATTTATTATTATATTATTATTATTTTAATCAAATCCTTATCTCCACACTCCACGGCTTTCATCATCGTCCCCATCATCATCATCATCAATTATCCATCATCGCGAACAGAAAAGTCAACCATACAAAAAAAAATCTCCATCACTGGAACAACAATACGTAAAGTGACTTCAGCAAAGTCCGTGGTGGCAGACTCCGTCGTATTCTCGGGGAGGGGGGATGGCTCGGTAAAAAGCTGTACGATAGCAGATTTATAAAGCCGGAGTCGAGGCCGATCCCCCGTGGCGCGACCTCAATCTTGATCGAGTCGTATATACTCCAGAAACGCGCCAACGTACACGTCCGTTTCGTTTCTTCCGGTCATTTCTTTCCAATTCAGTTTTTCCTGTGCGCTGCCAGTGCCAACGCTCGCTTTTCCGACGCCTTTCCTGCTCCCCCCCTCCCTTTTTCCTGTCTGGCCCATATGGATATGTGCAGGGGCGAAAGGGGTTTTTGAGAGTTGGGGGTTTTGGTTTGGGTTACGGGGAAGGGGAGGGGGGGGGGGGGGGTGGCGGGGAGCCGCTCGAACTCTCGGTGCTATAGATTTTCGCATTTGGGTAAACACGTCCAACCCTGGCACATGCACTCTCGGTTAAGTTGCAAGTAGACCGAGAATCGAGATTTTCGCACGCGTTCCTCTCGTACGTCAACATATACAGGGTGATCAAAAAAAGAACGTCCCAATACCTGAATACTTATAAGGGATTGAAAGTGGAAGACGGTAAAAAAATCACCATTGAAAATCGAAGCACGATCCTTAGGGATGATTTTTTGCGGTTCGGATTTTCAATTATTTATTGTTCAATCGTGAACTGCGAAATAGGGAAGAAAATGAAATGTTATAGACATTAAATAATGGAAAAGAATGAGAAACTTGAAAGGTAAATTGTTTGATTATTTATGATTTTTTTAAGTGTATTATATCATTCATTTGTTCATTTAAACAATATTATATTTATTTATAATATATGAAAATTATAATGTGTAATACGATTTAAGTATATTTGACATATTTAATATACTGTAATAATAATATATAGTATATATATTATTATCATTATTTTTTAAATTTATTATTAATAAATGATAGTTTTTTAAAGAAAAAACGATATCACTGGAAACAATTGAACACAAATTCAAGATGATTTAGAGAGGTACTGGTATAAGCTATCCGATTTTATTCTTTCTCGCCACTTTTAGGGTCACCCTATATATATGTGAGAAAGGCAGGAGCCTGTAGAGTTCTTGATTGAGAGTAACTTTTTCGGCGACTCGAGACGTAACGCGAAACGAAGAAAAGTGGCTTTACGACTTCACGTCGCGATCTCCGGCAAGAGCTCCCCGAACAGGCTGTACTTTTTATGGCCCGAGGATTTATTAGGGAAAACACGTTTAAGGAGTTGGCTACTGTGACGACCCAAAAATCAGGATTAATTTTATGAATTATATAAGTGAGATAATTAAAACAATTGTCGGAACGCTTGTTTGTAGGGTTTTCAACGGCTAAATGATAATTTCCGATCAATTGTACAGAAATAGTTAATAACTTATAAAAAAAACGATATTTATTTTCCAAAAAGGTGCTTGACTTCAATTGATTTTATGTAGTTTTTTTTTCAAAATAATTCAATTTTGGAAATTTTACTGAAATCATTTAATTCAATTCCTTACAATTTTAAAAAAATTTTCTTACCAAAAAAAATTGGTAAAAAGAATTACTGAAAAAAAAAAAACATTAAATCATCAATCACTCGAGAACTATTGGATTTTCCGGAAAATTTCCAGTCACCTTGCATAATAAACGATCCCATTAATCGCCCAACGATCTATTGATCATTTCGTACAGCTAACTCTCTCAAAATACATCTATCTTCTTCACTCATAAATACACCGTCGAAGGCAAGTCCACCAAGCAACAGGTTATATTCGCTGAGCCCAAGGACCCTTCGATCATTTTTTACGCTTTGCGGTTCGGCTCTACGGATAGGAGGCGAATAACAAAAAGAAGAAAAAACTAAAACCAAGTACGAGCAAAAAAAAATTGGTTCTAATTAGCTACGAGATTAATTATTAAATGATTGATGTGAGAAAATAGTATTTGTTACGAAAGCTAGCAAAGGGGGGTTGAAAACGTTTTTTTTATGCTTCGTTTCGTCAAGCTTGGAATAATCAATAGCACTTTTCTGAAATGGTCTTGTACTTTATATCAGAGCTATATTTATGGGGATTTAATCTCAGGTAGGCAATTCACCAAGTCCGAATAAAATGAGGGATTACAGGTGTATTATACTCGAGTGGATGAAAACTCGATTCGTTCCTCGTGAGGGATAAAAGTGGAACTCATTAGTAAGTCAGATTATATAATTCACGAAAGTCCCTAATTTCCGAGTAATTAAAGATTTAATGTTTACCACTTCTTTTCAAATTAATAAAATTGAATTGAGTCGATCTTTTTCAAGAATTTAGTTCAACTCACTATTATTATTATTTTTTCGACAGTAATTCAGCAAATAAAAAGTTTTGAGTAATTCCTCGATTGGGAAAAAAATCGTGCGCGCAGCAGCCTCTCTATCGTCGTTTACTCAGCATGGGCATATCCCGGTCAATAATTGTCGTACGAAATTGAGAAAAAAAAAGCGTTTCGCTCGGAAGGGCAAGCTCTGTTCACGAGTAATTTTGGGTCACCCATAACCTTGCTGAAGAATTTGTTTGGGTTTGTTTGGGTTAAGATAAACAGCACAATCTACTAAATCTTAATTTAACTATTTAAAATGGTTTGTTTGGGTTAAAAATGGGTTCAAATAGATCGGTCATTCAAGTGCTAAAATCAAGTAGTTTTTAGCCCCTTTTTAAACGTGCAACATTAAAGCCGTTGACATTTCGTACGAACGGACTTATTTTCCACCGTTTTGAGAGCGTATCCACGCAAACCCCTGGAATTACGCTTATCAGGTGGAATCGTGAGCTATTAGCTCGACGAGACTTGCGTGAAATTTGGCACGATGGAAAATCCGCACGTACTCGCATCCACAGCTGGAAACGTTTCTAGTCTCTCAGAGAGAGGATTCGTTTGCCTCTCAAATTTCCTCTTTGATACTCGTGTCCGTTCGCTACGAGTAAACTTTGCCGGGCTTCGAGCAGCGAGTCCTGTTCAATGATCGGTTTTATTCGCAATCTGACCTCCCTGGCAATCGATGTGTAATTTGCACATGCCCACGAAAGAAAAAAACTTTTTTTTCGTATTCATATTTTTTTATCATTTTATCAAATAAATAATCATTATTTTTACAAAAATATTACGAATAATAAAGTATTCGTTACAAAAGCAAAATTTGTAAAGCGTAAAATAATCAATAATATTTGATTTGACAATAACGAGGGAAATTAAAAAATGGAATTAAAAATAAGAGAGATAAAACAATAAATGGATAAGGGAGATATAAAAAAGTAGTAAAAAAACAAGGGAGATAAAAAGTTCAATGTAAAAGAGATGAAAAAAGAAATTAAAAATACAGAAGGAGATCAAATAAAAAATAAACCCAACGAAACAAACAGAAGATAAGGGGGATTAAAACTAATTTTTTAATTGAGAAAATAAAATAACATGGGAGAAAGAATAAAGAAATTAAAATCATAATCGAGATAAAGTAATTAAAAATAAGGGCCAACAAAAAATATAAAATAAAGGATAAAATGAAATTTAAAAAGCGGAAAAAAACCCGAGAAAACATGAATCCAGAGAGAGGAAAAGAGAAAATTAATTGATAACTCTCTGTGTTTAACACGAGTCCTGTGCGCATGCATCGATTTTTCAAAGCTCGCCTTATCGTGTTCTATTTCTCTTGGCTCCTTCGTTCGTTCCTTTATTCCGTGCACGGTCTTTTTCCCGCTGCAATCTCCGACGAAACTTATTATTTTTTTCCGAAAAAGTCTTTCCTCGAGCCAGGTTCCGCGTCGTTTCTCGGCATTCATCCTCGCTCGCTGTGTATCTGCTTTTTTTTCGTTTATCGTTTTATCAGCCCAGCCACCTATCACCATTCTCCTTTTCATCCACATTCTCGAGGGATAAAAATGCTGAATTCATATCGCCTCGAGACATCCATTATAGGGTCCGTTGTATACGTAAACATTCACCAAATGTATATGTTCTGTACGTTGCCGATAGATGGCGTTGGCTATCTTTTTCACGAATTAAAAGTTGGCCATTCGAATGATGACAGGTCTACCAATATCTAGGCAAACTTCATTTTTAGGTTTGGGGTTTTCACGTATTTTTCCTGGTTGATTAGACGAATTGTCTTCGCTAATTAGTTTGGTTCCATTAAGGTATTGCTTTAAAGGACATTAAATATGCCTCATGGTTTTACATAACAAACAAAATTAAAAAAAAAACAATTTGGTGCTTTCTCATCCAGGATATCGGATACGGTGACGGGATCTTTTTAAGGGTGCTGAAACACACAGCCACACGAAAACTTTTCGTGAGAGCGTCTAAAGAAGCGACGAGAACAAAGTTTCGCATGACTCCGAGCCAAGCCCACCGCAAAGAGGGTGCTCCACAAAATTCCTCCGGAAAACAATGTTTACCGGAAGAGCTCTGGTTTCTAATTGCTCGACGTTACGATCCTCCACCAGTTTTCGCACAAATTCTATTAACTCGTGATGGAACGCAGAAAAAAACAATTATTTTCCGAAAAACAATAGCGAAAAACAACAATAAAATAAATTATGTTTTCGGCACTGGCATCATGGGACTTTTGAAACGAGACATCATTTGGGCGGACTTTTTAATTTCTGTTCGTAAAAATTCTGGGTGGTTTTGAAGAGGTTAAGGGAAACTAGGAAAAACCCGGAGAAATTTATGAAACTGAAAATTCCGAAGAATTCTAGGATACCCATCAGAATTCTGCGAATACTTATAAAAATTCTGGAGACCTCTAGGAAATTCTGGGAAATCCTCGAAAATTTTTGGATACTCGTGAGTATTCTAGGGAACTCAGGATCGTTGGAAATTCGGAATAATTTTGAGATACTTGGTGGAAATCTAGGAGATTTTACTACTCGGTTTTCTTAAGATTATGCTAAGAAAGAAGCTACCGATAACCTCAGAAAATTGTAGAAACTCCTAAGAAGTATTAGGAAACATTAGGAAGCATTCTAGGAAGTATTAGAAAATTTCAGGCATTCCCGGGTATTTTAAGGTATTTTCTGAAGTTCTTCATAACTCTCGAGTACTCGGGAGAAATTCTGGGTATTACCTGAGAGTTATAGTAAAGTGTGGCACCGTCTAGAGAATTTTGGAAAATTTCACAAAATTCTTAGCGATCGCTGAAGTGCACCCGCAAATTCCACAGGATTCTAGGTGATTCTAAGAATTTCTAGGAAATTCTACGGAATTCTGGAAGATCCTAGAAAATTCTAGTGAATTCCAGAGAATTCCAGGAAATTCAGAAAAATTTTACGAGATTCTAAATGATCCTAGGAACTTCCAGAAAATTCTATGAAATTCTAGCTCCTCGCGTAACGTCGTTTCCAGAATGTTTTCCCACGACTTTCAAGGTCTCTCAGGATCCGTTCCGGGCTCATCCAATTGAATCCCAATCGCGCGCCATCACGAGCTAACCGAATTCCGTTAATTGTCGAGCAGTCGCTGGGGCGTGTGACACATCGCAGCTTTGAAAAAAAAAAAAAAAAAAAAAAAAACCCCCCAACACCCGCCCAGCCGCGCGCCCCGTGCAACGATCAACATTTGCTCGGTCCGATTCCCTGTTTCTCCCTCTGGCTTGGTGATTCGTGGTATTCGGGGCTGTCCATACGTACCTGCACGGCTCGGTTCGCCGAGGCAACTACTTCGTGACTTCTGACAGTTTGGATAACAGCCCGAAGCTCGAGAGTGGCATCGATAATTTATCAAGCGCGGTGATTAATTAGGGGCTCCGGCAGTACACCGGTTAGTCCACCGACTGCCGTTTCTCTCCCTCGCTCTCCGACTGTCCCGACATCTTTGTTAACTTCCCAGTCCTTGACGTTCAGGATCGTACTGCAGTTGTCATTTGTATCCTCGAATCTCTACGCTCTTCTGTCTGTTTCTATATATTTATACATACATATGTATATATACATGTACAAACACACGTATGTATATATATATAAGGCATTCCATGCCGAAAAAAATGTAAACAAACTAAAATAGAAAAAATGAAAAAAGTTAAAGAGGAAAAAAAATAAATGACATCATGTAGAATTGACCAGAATTTTTTCAGATTTTTTTTACAATTCTTATATTCTGTGGGCTATTGATTCTACGAAAAAAAGTTTGTTTTTTCGAAAAAAGCGCGTTGTAGGCCAAACGAGATGCGCGTCCACTTTTTTTCAACGCTCACAGTGTTTAATATGTGACGCTGGATTTTTGTGATTTTTTTCCGATTTTTGAAGTTGGGCGTTAATTTTTTGTTTATAAAAAACATTGTGCAGTTAAATCGTTCCGAAAAAATCTGAAAAAATTCTCGCGTGCCTTTCGGAGACAGTACAATAATGTAAAAAATTGTGGGTCAAATCGGAGAGGTGACGTGTCAAACCGAAGTCGAATCGGCATGGAATGCCCCTTATACATATATGTATATACATTTATATACCTATATATGGCCAAATATACATATATGTATATGTGTAGTATACGTAATCCCTTTGACGAGCATACAGTGTGTTAGCAGAGCAGAACGCTTTTTTTTACGTCATGCGACAAAAATTGGCCCAAATTGGCTCACATAGGCTCATACCGTGCTGGAAGCTGAACAAAACGGAACGGCGGCTGCTCAAGCGCAGATTTCTTCTACTTTTTTTTGTTTTCACCAAAAATAATGTTAAAACCCCCTTTACTCGTCCGAAACAAAACGAATATGAAATTTTTGTTTGTGTTGAAACTATCTTTTAGTGATTTGGAAACAATTTTTCAAAAAGTTCATTTAATTATTTTTTTTTTAGCAAAAACTTGCAAAATGGCTTGTATTGGGGAATGCATTTTTTGCTGAAATTTTCGTTGAATGTTAATAAAAAAAAGTTTTTTTTTCTTGAAAAAGAATTTTTTTATTATGAAAGTGTTCTTATTTTTTAAGTTTTGTGAAATTGTTTGGGTTTGTTCGGGCAATAATAATAATGATAATAATCGTCTCGGACAGGATCGAGTCGCAATGATGATGGATAGAACGAGGAGCAAGCGAGAAAACGAGAAAGATAGAGAGCGAGCGTTTGAGAGTGACATTTGTCTTGATCATTGCTGGAGTGTCTCGCAAATATTTGACGTAATAGCATTTAGTTCCTCGTGCAGTTCATTTCGTAGGAGTTATTTCTGGTGGATGACGTGAAAACGAAAAAGTCAACAAATAAATAAACGTGAATGGAATAACATAAGACGAAAGGTGCTATCGGAGACTCGAGTACATTGGGAATGTCTACACGTCTGAGAGAGAGTAATTTCTCAGGATACTCGTAAGTCACGTGACATATTGGAGCGCGAGATAAATTGTCAGGTACCATTCTGCAGCACTGCGAGGATCCATTTTCTTTGTTTACGGAATATGTATATTTATTTATTTATTTATTTATATATTTATCTATTTATTTATTTATTCCTTCATTCATCAATTTTTTTATTCATATATTTATTTCGTAAACATTTTTTAAAACCCAAAATCTGAATAAAAAATAACTGAATATATTTTATTGATAGTAATTATTATTATTGCTGTCATTATAAATTTATTAACTTATTTACTTAATAATAATAATAATAAAAATATTGATCATTAATAACGCTAATATTCAAATATCGATTATTAATGAATTAACAACTGAAAACATTAATTTATTATTAAAACAACAATAATTCCTATAATTGACATAATTGCTGCAATTGATATATTTATTGACAAATTGATATTTATAATTGACAAAACGTAATTTCAGGGCCGTTCGAGTATACCGTATACAAACGGTAAACTCCTTGCCGTATATGGCCCAGTTCGGATATACGTACTCGAGACCACAGCGTCTCATCCAGCTTGATGGATGTGGCAAATATAAGTGTACCCTCTTCGAACTACGAAGACGAAGTACCATTTCGCCACCATTTTGCACTTTGAGCTCGGAGTTAAGAAACGAAAAGATGCTCGGCGTGAATGTGCGTTTGTGTCTCGACGAGACCGAGATCCGACCCGAGAGCACTCTCGAAATGAGAAATCATTCGAAATATATATGTCTATATATTTTCTCGAGGAAATAATAAGTCCTCCTTTCTACAAATATTATTGTTTATTTATTTAAAAAATAACGTTAATGCTTCATAATAATAATCATAATTATTATTATAAATGATGAATTCAGTTTAATATAATAATAATCATAATTATTATTACGAATAAAATTAAAAAATTAGGAATTTAGAAAATAATACTGATGCTAATAACCAACACTAAGGATTATAACAACAACAACATTAATTATACTCATGCAATATCTCACGTCTATTATAACTTTTCAAATTTTTATTCGGAAAAAATTATATTATCACTGTCATTGATTTCGAGGCAGGAGATACTAGGTATTATTTTTGTTGTTTATTAAACAATAAAAATTTAAAAAGAGAATTGTAAACCATGTAACGCTTAATTGATAATAATAATTGCGAAGAAATAAAATCATTGAGTTCTCCGTACAAATATAAACGGAACAATCATAATGATAATAACGCCATTATTTTATTTTTTTATTATTTTGAAATTATAATTATGGAAAATATCGTGAAATCATTGAACCGTACATTATTATTGTAACCGATCGAAAAATAAATAATAATAATCATCATTATTTTGTATCATATTTCCGACAGTTAAAATTCGAAAATAATAATAATTATAATGATTTTATTATCATGGTTATCGTCAATCGCAACAAATCCTGGTAGAAACGAACTCCGTGCATTCCGTTCGGAAAACAGACTACTAGTTGAATTGATATTCCGCGAGTATCGACGCTGACGGGTAACAATAATTTCAAAACTGAGGAAACTCAATAACGCGAGTCTCATAATGTTCTCAAAACTGTCACGACCGGAAATCGAAGCGGCCGAGTTGCTCTTTCATGCTTTCATTTTAATAAACGAACGAACGAAAAACAAAGGACGACAAAGTTACCTCGGGCAAAATTGTAATTAAAAAAAAAGAAGAAAAATTAATTGCGCGAGGTTGGCGAGCGATTTTCGCTTGGCCGTACAGGAACTGGTACTTACCACTCTCGTGGCAATTCTTTTTTTTTTCGTAACCGGAAAAGCACCGTCAATAGTATCGTTGAAGTGCTACGGCGAAGAGTGGAAAAAAAAAAATTTGTGCACTCACCATATTCCGAATTCTCTCGTTATTCTCCTCCCTCCCCCTCCAGCGATCTTTTTACACGCAATATCGAATTCACGAACGATTCTACCATTAAACTGCGGAAATTATGAAATCCCGACGAGTACAGGCTTCTCGCAAAGGCAATCGTCCGGATAGTCCTCGAAAGAGCGAGCCCCGTGCATCGAGCGAAACCGATGAAAAGTGTATATATCCTCGCCAATTTCCAATGAGAGTTGTACCCCGATCCATTCGCCCTCCGAGTTTTAATAAGTCCGAGAGGCTTGTCAAACTGGCCTGATTTTTTTTTTCGCTTGTGAGAACGTTGTATATATACAACTTATATAAAAAAAAAATACTTTTATATATATTTTATATATATATTTATGTAAAAAAAAATATATAAAAAAATATATTTTTGTTTATATCAAATATGCAGACGAATTGATTGGCGTCAGCGGTCCACGAGAATCAAATGATTCAGTTATTCCGTCCCATCATGGAGAGAATAACTGACAAACCCCAAGTTATTAGATATTAATATGCATATGCAGCCTCGGTCAAAAGTATTAGGGACCCTGAAATTTGTAGATCGTTTGGACCCAAACAAATCCCCATGAATCCAAGAGAACCCGAACAAATCCAAAGAAATAACAAATAAGCGAAGAGAACCCAAACAAACTCGAAGAAATTTCAATTAACCCAAGAAAATCCAAAAAAATGGCGATTAAAACAAGACAAACGAGTAACACAAACGAACCCAAACAAAACCCGATAACGCACAAAAAAAAACTCGAAGGAATTCAGATCAAACCCAAGCAAACCCCAAAATATGTTATTCATAAGTCACTACCCATTTCCTATCGTCAATTTTTTTGTTCAACGTCCCTAAGTCGCGTCCACTAACGTATACACCAACACTCATCGAGGGCGTTTTTCGCACCGAGATTTCCGAAGCTGCCTTCACGGTTGCCAAGTTAATTGAGCGGAGAATCTTGACGGCTAATAGCATAACAGTGACGGGTGTGGGCGTTGGTGGAAGTAGAACGGAACGTATCGCGAACGAACCAAGTTTAATTAAACTCCAAGTATGATTCCATGCCCAGGAGCTATTCTTTCGCGGGCTGACTAAATGCCGAAGAACAATGACGACGCTTCTCCTCGCTCCGTTTTTCCACCCTGTATCGTTCACTACTACCGTCCTTTATGCATATATCTTTATGGAAAAGCCACCAGGAAGATCCGACTGCGCTTGGTCTCGCGACGGGAAAAGTCGTCGAGAGAATTATTAATTATAAGTTGAAATTGCTGGAAATCGATCGAGTGGTTCTCCCGGTGACATTTTACGTACAGCCTTTCGGGATTCCCTTTTCACGTTCGATTTATTGCATTGACGAGTCGTGAAATTATTGGTTCGAAAAGACACCCATCCCCTCGCTTCGCTGTGATATTCAGAAAAAAAAAAAGTTTCTTTTTTCGTATTATTTCACTTAAACGAATCCGAAATATAAAAGGCCATCTATTCTGGCACCGATTTTCACCAGTTTCCCCGTGCCCTCGACCAACCCAATTTTCCACGACGCTGAGTGAACTCAAATTACTGAAGGCTAGTAAAGACTGATGTAAAAGGCATGAACAGTAAACGAGCAATACCCGAAGACCGGAAATGCTGCACTGCTGAATTCAGGAATAAATATTGCTGTACATATAGGCACGCGTCAAGTCCTCCATAACGAAGAAAAACCGTTAAATCTTATTACTCTGGGGAAGGAAATTAGAAAAAAAAAGAAGCACGCGAAGGATCACGATTACGAAAGTTTTTCCCGAAACGTAAAACGTGGGCAAGAGAGAAACATGGGGAGAAATAGATGCGTATAACTCCCGATTGGTCGGAGGTTACGGCGAAGGGGTGGTTCAACACTGTGAAAGAACGGGAGGACAGCTCGAATTGCTAAAGTTTGACATTGCCAGGGACTTTTTTTTTGTTGGTGCGGTCCGCATTGTGGAAAGTATCGAGGGCGAGAAAGACTCCAGCTGTGACTTTCGTCCGCCATTATATTCTCCCTCCCTCTCTCTCTTTATTCCCATTTCAGCCCCTCTTTCTCTATTTATCTATGTATCGATATATGTGTCTATCTGTCTATTTATCTGTCCATCCATTCATCTATCTAATTATCTATGGATCTATATAGCTAAATATTTATGTATTTATCTATCTATCTATTTATCTTTTTATCTTAATCCACCTATTTATCTCTATCTCTATGTCTATCTCTATGCCTTTATCTTCGATCTATTATCGATTTCTATCATCTATATCTATTATCTATCTTTATCCATGCATCTATATATTTAAATATTTATCTATTTATCTATCTATGTATATATCTATCTATTTATCTTCTCATCTATCTAAATATCTTTTTCATCATCTCTTTATCTATGTATCTACCCATTTATCTCCTTACCTATATATCTATCTATTTATCTCTTTATCTACATATCTATCTATGTATATTTTAGTCTGGCCATCAATCTTTATTCATCCATACCCTTTCCTCCAGCAGCCCAGAACGGACAATAAAGACTTTTCCTCGCGGCAAACGCAAGACCCAATTTTTTTCACGATGCGTGTCCGCTCCTCTCAGTTCTGCAAATCTTTTCTGCACCGGAAGTAACGAGGATTAGTGGCAAAACGCACACACTTTTTCGAAAATTTCGAAAATCTATTCGGAATAACACACAAATCTAAAGCTCGGATCTCGAGCGATCGTAGCTCCAAAGTTGAAAGAAAAGTGGAAGAAAGGAAGCGAGGGGCGGGTCAGCAGCTTCCGGTCTAACGATTCTCACCAAACTCTCGGCTATGTTTGCCAAGGAAGAGCGAAATTCAATGAGGAAGGAAGCAAACTTCACCCCAAAAATAATTTATAAAATAAAATGGAACTTCTCAGTCGAATATTTTATTATTATTATTCCGTTTTGTCCGTTTTTTATTTATTTATGTTTATTTATACTCCGACTTCCTCAACTGAAGTTATTCCCCAGCAAGAAAAATGCTGAAATGGAAAAACTCCTTTGGAAGAGTATGAGTCGCCATCAACCAGTCAAGCTTCGACTTGATCACGTTTTAATTGAAAAATATCGCTTGCAGCTACAAATGCGACAGATTACGAGCCGGAATAGTCCTCCACTCTCTTCTTCCCTCATCCTGCGTTTCATCCTCTAATCAATATTGTAGGAGAAACTCGACGATTAATTCACGATTGGTGAACTGAGAGATCTACGTTGGCGCGAGAAAGAGCGGAAAAAAGACCTCAGAAAAAAACACTATTTGCGTGTTCTCTTAATGGATTTCATGTTTCTATGATTGATTTCAACGAACGTCAGCGCAAAAAAGAACTTGTCGAATTTTAATTACAAGAGGATATCTGGTAAATGTGCAGAGAGGGTACGAAGAAGAGATTGTTTTAATTCACTAAGTAATACGTTTTATTTTCGCCCGAAAAAATCTTCATAAATGGAGAAAAGGCACGAAATTCTCTGTCCACACAATTTTATTTAAAAAAATTATGTTCCAATATTCCTATGTTCATTAATTAATTTTCGTTTTGTTTGTATTAACTTTTACAACTTTTAATTTTGAAGCTATAACGTTTACATTTTTATAATTTGCAACGTTAACTTAAAAAATTTTGTACCTTAACTTTTGTAAGTTTCCAACGTAGTATGTTACAAATCGTTGTTCAAGACCTCAGAAATAAGTTTTCTGTTGCCATCAAAAATTCAGGATTATTCAAAACAACAAATTTCTGCTGATTCGAAAATTCAGTAAAGAAACAATATTTTTTTCTAAGAAAATCTCCAAAATTCTTGATGATTCGAGGAACTATCGATACTCAAATGAGATTATTATTTTCAATATTTATATTCAATTTATTATTAATGAGATTATTATTTTCATAATTTATATTCAATTTATCAAACATAAATCATTATTGAATTTTTCACTCCACGTATTAATTGAATAAAAAACTCGATAATTTTTTTTATCAGGCAATTCGAATAGGTTTTCAGCGACTAAACGATCCCCCAGCACCAACACCAATATCGTCGAATTTCACTCGAATTATTATTAAAAGTGTAAAAGTAACATTTTTAACTGTAAATTTATTATTAAACGATCTATTCATTTTTCAACATTTACGACACCATCTAGATTTGTGAATCGTGGATTCTCCCATTTAGGACCAATTTATCGTCCGTCCGTAAACTCAAAAGCTACCCCGAAATTATATCTACACGTCAGGCCCTTCGTCATGCTCTTTGGCAGCCAATATCGACCCCCTCTCCCCGCCACTCCTAAACCGAGAAATCGGTGAATTCTTTTTCTACCCTCTAGATTTCAATCCCATAGCGAAGTACCTACTTTGAATTCTCCGACGATTTCACCCCTCCCGTCACCACCAACGTCGAAGAGAAACCCTTTCGTAAAACCGTGTCAGGTTTTCCGTGACACCCTTGATCCAACGGGAGACTCGTATTACGGCTGTCGCCACACCCTCCAAGTCTGACCTTACACCATTGCAGAACAGCGGGAAACTTGACCCTAAGGGCTGAAGTCTCGACCGACCGGAAAGGGCGGTCAAAGGAGGGTGGGAGAAGAGTGAGAGGGATGGGAGAGGAGGGCCTAAAAGTTTTAACGGCTACTCCTGTGTCGTGACAACCGACCAACTTCTGGGGTTGGTTATTGGGATAAAAAAAGGGTGGAAAGGGCTCAAGGGGGAATCCAACCTTCTCGAGCTTGACTATTGTTTCAGGAAGTTCCGGATTTATCCATCCGACCTGCCAGTCTGATTAAATTTTCACGATCTTCGAATTATTCACGCTATACCCCTGTGCCCTTAAAAAAGGGCCAAACTCTCTTTATCTCAGGGCGTCAAAAAATTAGATCTTCATTTTTTTTTTTACGTGATTGCTGAAGATTTTAATTCGTACTGCATTTTAGTAAAATTAGTTTTGGCTGTTTGGGTTCGGAAACTGCCATTTAAACCTTCCTTCAAAAGTTAATCTAAACAGACCAAAAAATTGTTATGGAGTAGATAATACTTCGGTATATATTTTATTAGGAATATGAAAAGTTTCCTACGAAGGTGGGGTGTAATTTTTTCGCCTTTTTTTAGGAGCGTGAAGAATTGCCTACGACGCTAAATGTTATTCTTTTCAGGAAAGAAGTGACTTTATATTTTGAAAATAAAATTCGATGTCTCTAGAAACTTCTATTATTACAAGCTCTCAAAAAAAACTTAATCTTGAATTATTTCTGAAAATATATATTTTACAGAGAGTCGAACAATTGAAAATAAATCTTCAATATTTATTTTTGTTTGACAATTTTTTTTATTTCTAAAATAAATGATTTATATTTTTTATAAAATCTACTGTATATTTATTTATGAAATAAATAATAAAATTCAATTATAACTCACGTTTATATCTTCTAAAATTTTTTATTTTATTTTAAATATAAATATTTTTCCCTTTTTTTATAACTCTTCGAGTGACTAATTTTCGGGTCAATTCGATCGACCAAATATTGGGTAAAATTCGAAAAAAATGCTTCCATAGCTTGCGCTGACCGTGGCGACCAATACTGAATTATAAAAGAGTGCGTGTCGAGAATAGCTCTACCTACCGGTCATTCGCGTGTGCTGCAAAAATTTTGCGAAACCAGCTCAATAATGCACCGCAACTGGCTGCCAAACGGGAACGCGGCAACCCATTACGTTAATTAGGGTGTGCGCTATAGAAATTTGCAAATAGTACGGTCCCTTCGTGCAGCCCTTAAATGGACTCATTTTTGTTATTACTGGTCGTGCCCCCTAAATTTATTAGAAGTACTAAAGCTTACGTAAATACCACACTTTTTCTATTTATAATAACGTTAAACGGTAGCGAGTTCACGTTGAAATGTAAAATAGAATAAATTTTGGCTATCATTCATCATTAGCCAATAAATAACTAAATATGAAATAATGCAAAAAACAACTAAATGTACATTAATATTTATCAAAATTTTAATAACATCTGTCTTATTAGTTTAATTGTTTAGGATGTTCCTTTCAAAGTCGTTTTTGAATGAACGTTTTTGAAAACTTATTTTATGTTGTTGAGAAAAATAAACCCAAAACCGAGCTAAAACGTAAACTAAAATGAGTATTTAGTTCAAAATCAAATTTCGAACACGTTCATACAAAGACGAATGTGAAATGTAACATTCAATTACTTACCAAATAGGTCAAATGTTGTTACAGTTTTTGTAAAATTATCCTATATTCCTTGAATTTATTCCGTTACTTTTTTGTATTTACTTCGCTCATTATTTCCTATTTAGGAAACCATCAACGCATCAGCAAATCAGAGATGATAATAAAAATGTATTTTATGTAAAAGTATTCTACATAAATATATGTATATGAATATATTGGTTCAGAACGATGAGTTTTTCTTGGCGAGAAATCGTGAGGAAAACGTTTTTTTTTTAAACCTCGTACGATGAGAATTGGCCGAGATATCGCGCGCTGAGCTTGATGCTGAGCTAACAGCGACACCTCCGTTTCTCACGCGCAAATTATTTTCTCTTCCTACTATGAAATAATCACTAAAAACGAGTGTATGATTTCTAATATTTTTTACTATAGAAATGGTTTTGGACCAGGTGGTTTCGAAGCTGCGTTCGATCCTGCGCACACATTCTGCGCATAAGCAAATGCTGTGCTACTATTTACTACCAGAAATTTAAATGGGAATATCTCGGCCAATTTTGGTCGTAGAGCGGTGATAAAAAAAGCGTTTTGTTCGAAATGAACCGATCTATATGCTGGTAAAGGGAAGCCTCATAGTTCCGCGTCATCCTGCATGAATTCCTAGACAAAGAGAGGGCAATAAGAAATCGAGTGTGAGCGCGCGTTCCGTGATGGCACTTAGCAGGTACAACACGTTTCGCATACAAAGAGAAATTTTCACGAGTAAACTCTGGTATGAATTTTCTGATAATTTGTCGTTTACCGCGTGTGGCAAAAGTGTTCTCCTTTCTCTCTCTCTCGCTCTCTCTCTCTCTATTCCTCACTTTGGTTGCCATACTGGTTCCAACCACACCCGTATGGTAATAGAAATGTGTTTGCGCCCATGCGGTTGCCTCGTTAAAAATGCAATTTTTATAATGCACGAGTATAGTACTCAGTGCCCGGTTGTTATTACAGGGTATAGAGTTACCGGTCGACGAGCTTTAAGCGTGAGCTAACATTATGAATACGATGATTGCGCGAATGGCTTTTCCCTCTCTCTCTCTCTCTTTTGTTGAATAAAAAATCCTACTTTTCATTTTAGTTTTTTGTTTAAACCTACCCAATTTTCTTCGACGTTTTTGGGTTAGGTTGATCGAAATTCTTTTTTAATCTGGTTGGTTTTTTATAGTTTTCTCCGTTTTTATCTGGGTTTGTTCGACTGTCGGTCTGGTTGGTTTTTTCTCTCAGTTTTTCGTTGAGCAGAAAATCCTACCTTCCGTTTCAGCTTTTGGTTCAAACTTACCCAATTTCTGTTGGTTCATTTGGGTTAGGTTGAACAAAACTCTTTTTGAATCTGGTTTGTTTTTCTTCTATTTTGTTTGGGTTTGTTTGACTGTCTATCCGACTGCCTGTTTCTCTCTCTCTCTCTCTGACTCTTTCGCGCGAAATTTTTTTTCATTTTTTTTTTCAAATAATTACCAAACGTACACTGATCACTAAATCGTTCAACGTCACGCAACGATTTTTGTTGTACCCGGGGTATTATCGGGATTTCGCAGCCCTCGAAAATACGTTTCACGTGTATAGGCCTAAGCGAGAAATCAATTCATCCCCCCGAAAACGAGCAACCGTACTGGCTCGATCCGTGGATGCCGGTGGATCTGGGGATTTCGACGAACTCCGAACGAACCCCTTTATCGATTATTACGTGATTATTCTCCATGTACGGTATAAATTTAATCATGAAGGAAAGGAACGAAATAAATACCTCTTTTCCTGACAATTCAGTCAGGGTGGATTCGTTGCCCAGAAAATATTCCCCAAAAATCGCAAATTACAAAACATCGCTGAAAGTATTTATTTTTACACGTGCTGATTAAATTTCAATACGAACGAACGCAATAAATAAACAACAACAGTCGGGAATAATAAACAAACAATATTATTAAAAATTACCCCTAACAATGAGTAACAATAAAACATATTTAAATAAATAAGGGATCAGGTTTATTATTTTAACAAATATCATCTATTTATTTAAATGACAATCTGAGAAATAAAAATTAATTTTTTCAACAAAATTCGTTTATATTCTCATATAATAAATAATGATAAAAGTAAAGATTATTTATTTATTAAGATTACAATGAAAAAATTAAAAAAATTCAAGTATTTTTTCATAACTATTTTTAATTATTCAAGTAATGCATATTAATAATAAATAAAGATGATTTATTGATTATTTCAACAAGGAAACTTGAAATCACTTAATGTTTTAAAAGAACATGATTCAAAGGCAACCACAAACACCTGAGCCAACCCAACCCAACTAGGTAATTAAAAATCAACTCGAAAAAACATAAACGATCAGAAAATAAGCCAAATAGTGCATCAGTAGTAAATCAAAGATCTGCACCTTATGAAATTCTTTATTTTGGCTTAAAACACTGAAAATTCTGTTTTATCGATTTCTAGCAGTAAATCTTGATTGACAATCTTCAAATTGAACGTGTGAACTTGTTTTTAGATGCTCGATAACAATCGAACAGAAAAACTGCGATCATCGTCGTAAAAATCGTGGTAGACTCGATATCACCGAAGCGACTCCACCGAGATAAACCTCGTAGCCACCATTGAATAGATTCCTTCGGAATATGCAACTTTTATGGGAAATGTTTTCTCCTAAGCCTCATACGTTTGAAAATATTTCTACGGCTAATATCTGTCATCTCACTATGTATATCGTGAAGGCTAATTTTCTTTCGGATATTCAGAGCATTACCATAACGTCATATATATATATATATATATATATATATATATATAAGATGGGGATGTCTCTACGAGTATACGAAAAGAAATTTGTTGTCCTTCGGAACCCTGCGTGGAAAAGGAAAAGTGCACGTTCCTACGTGACGTTTACGTGCCGAGGGATAATGCAAGGATAAAACCGCGAGCATATAGCTATCTCTACGAGAAAGGCTTGCACGATTTTACCCATCGCCACACCGAGACGGGTGGAGGAAGCTCGTGATCGGAAGGGGAGGGGAGAGGGCGTGTTTACACCTTATTAAATGGATGTGAGAGTACGAAATAAAAAAAGAGAGGGAGGATTATTGGAAATTGAATTTAGATTGTATAGTGGTGCGACAAAATATCTGTCTATAAATTGTATAAATAAATAAATAAATAAAATTGTATTAAGTGTATTTAACTGAACCGAAAGATTTATTACTGATTACGAAATCTGAGCATGCATTTGATGAAATTGAAACACTTGACTTTACGAAGAAAACTAAAGGGATTTTTTTACGAATTGTTTATATGTATATTTTTTTTCGAATTGTTTATATGTATATTTTTTTTCGTTTCGGTTGTTTCAATTCTGTTTTTTCAATTTTATTTTTTTCATTTCTGTTTTTTTAAATCTATTTTTTCAATACTTTTTTAATCGATTACATTATCAATTTTGTATTTTCAATTATATTTTTTCAATTGTGTATTTTCAATGTTTTTCGGGGTTGAAAATTTTTCTTCCGTCTCTAATAACTCGTGAGCGCCGTCAAGTTGAAGAGCGTTGGGGAAGGGGTGTACGGAGCGACGAGCATCGAGCATTTGCCGCTTAATGAAAGGATGCATAAACAGAGCGGTGTCTTAATGGGCCGCGGACTTCCTGCAGACGCGTGAAAAGCCTCGTTTGCCACCTGGTGGCCGTGTTAATGAGGTCGTTACTTTATGATCTATGCGAAGAGCTTCGTTCAAACCCTGCGCGCTCATTCACCCCCTACGCCCACACTCTGGACTCTACACGGCATCGGTCGATCTTACTTTCCTGAAAGTGCAGATATACCAATATAGTTATGCGTGGGTGAACGACGCATGGGCTTCCGTGCACGGATAATAAGGAAAGTACAGGCATGAATCATGCTTCTAAAAGTTCTTTGCGCTTGGGACTTGCCTGTGTACGCTTCCCTGTATCTTCATCAGCAAAAATCTTTTTTTTCTAATTCCTTCTACCCTTTTCCGTCTTATATGTAAACTTTTATTCGATGTACATTACTTTTCGTTCACTTATTCATGGATGGCTTAATCGATAGGTTGGAGTTCGAAAGAATGGTCGATTTTCATTTTATTTTTTTCGAAGAGGTTGTAAGGTTAACGAGGTCGAGATTTTTCAAACCAAATAAACTAGGAACTCGGGTTCCTCCTAAGGGACAGCAACGAAGGGCTGCTCTTTCTAGAAAATTAAATATTCAACCGATTAATGATAAATTAAGAAATGCACTTTTGGTATTGAAAAACTTTCGTATAACTTTTCGTACTGCATGGGTATTTCAAGAATTACCAAAGTGCAGAGGCGTGAAAAAAAAGTTCGATTTTTTAATGGAAAAAGAGAACGGTAAGGGCTACATTGTATTAAGTGGTTTTGAAAAGTCATCAATACACGAGCGAATTAATCATATTATTTACCCATTAAGACAAATATAACAAGTACCAATTCGTATCAAATGAATTCATCATTTATTATTATAATATAATAAAATAACACAGAAATTTGTATTTTTGAACGAATCAAACAAAATTTTCGGATATTTATAAACAATATTGATCGTTATTTTTCACGTGCAAATTTTAATCATTCATGAATAAAAATATATTAATAACTGACAAAAAAAATTCGATATTAAAAAATATTCATTCACAAAAATGGAATTAAATTTCTTTACGAAATATTCTGAACCGTGAGGAAGAGAGATAGAGTGAGAGAAACAGAGGAAGGGACAGTCCTAAATCTTTGGCTCGTACATCCGGTGAATTCGCAACCAGCCAGTGTGCATTTCCCAGTCGAGTAGCTTGGCACCGAGCGAATTTTATCGGGGCTTGGTGTTCGGCTATCTCGTAGCTGGGGCGTCCCGAGATTTCAGGTCTGATCATATACCATCCTTATCCACTAGACCTACCGTATCTACTTTATGCAGTCAGACCGATACGCGAGCGCTACGTCTGTACAGATAGTCGTTTCCGTGTAAGACCGCGAAGAGCTTTTTAACTTTCGAGCATCATTTTCGAAACTCGGCCACAAAAATCGATCCGACATACCTATCGATATGTAGAAACGATTCGACGAGAACTGCTGATGGAAACGAAAAAAAAAAAGGAAATAAAACTTGAGAGCCCACATTTTGTATTCGAGGTAACAAACGGGCTGATCGTTATCAGTCTGGTCGAACGAGACAATCGAAAAATGCGATCATTGTATATCCGTGGCGCGTGATCTTACGACTGCCGGCCACGTGTACGAATACAAATCCAGTATCGAGTATGCCGATTCTAGGCTTCACGAAACCCCCCCCCCCCCTCCTTCTCCACTCCCAATCCTCAGTTTCTTCCCTCGTGTGTATTTCGTGATTGCTCACGATCTTGGATCACCCTCAGCATGTCTATGCACTTTTCTCGCTGCAACGGGTTGCATAATAAATCTGGAAAATATGTATACACCACTGGCGAACCGATTCTCAGTAGGGTGAAGTCTGCCATTTTTTTCCCTTCTGGGAGTGAGGAATAAAGACTATCCCTTATTTTTAATAATCATAACCCAAAAACACGATACATTTTTGACAGCTTTTTTTCTAATTTACGAAAAATTGAAAATATTCTCAGATATAACAACTTTTCAAAAGTAAATTTTCGAAATAAGCTCGTTAAAAAAAACAGTAATTTTACACTACAAGATAGTGAACATTAGTATATTGATTATTGATATTATTGATAATTATTAAAAACAAGATAGTGCGAAACATATTTTAATTTTTTTTTTTAATTATTCGAAAAAGACCAGATGTTCGAATACTTTTTTTAACAAGAGTAAATATATTAATAATTATGTTATATTTTTTTCTTATAACTCAGTTCTCACACGATCAATATATATTCATATACATTTTATAATGTAATATAAATTTCTATATTTATATGGAAAAAATAAATATAAATATTTAATAAATATATATTTGTATAGATGTTGGTATACATATATATACCCAGATCCGTTCATCTTTATCGGTAATAAGACGACGGAAGCTTCCAAAGTGAACAGTCGCCGCTTTCGGAGCGATAATTCGAAATGCGCAATTTCCCCGTTGTACAATGGCTTCTGGAGTCCCACTCTCAATTGTGCACGCATTTCCGTGCGCTCGCTTGCTATAGGAGGAAGGCACGAGCGCCGGGTGGGCGTAACATTATCGGGAAATGGTACAAGTGCCCTACGAGGGCTGCGTGAAAATAATGGAAATAGCAAAAAGGAAACGAAAAAAAAAAGAAAAAAATACTTGGTTCGTCTCGTAATGGAGGTAGTCGAAAAGAGTGGTGGCGAAAAGAGTTGACAAAAAAAAAAAAGAAAAATCGAAAAACAAAGCCGAAAAAAAACTAACGGGTGTCGTTGAAAAGTGAACGCGTTAGCGTGAAAAGAGCTTCAATGGGATTGCGATCGTGCGTCTCAATTTTGTTCAGGTTAAATTTGCAGTTCTTTTGTCTAGCCCTTCCCCCCCTCCCCTCCCCGTGGCCGTCAACGCCCATTCAGTTTCTCACACTAACAGCCCTGAAAAGAGATATTTTCACTTCGACCTGCAGAAGCAAAAAGGATTACAATGCAACGAACAAAAAAGTGGTGGAGGGGGGAGGGAATGAGGGTAAACGCATAGATTGAATTAAAACGATCGTACGATACGTTTTTTGTTTTATTACAGTGAGGTGGAAAAAACGAGACCAAGCTATTAGGTCTCGTGCTTTTTTTTTACCGTCGCTAACAAATTTTCGTATCGACGAGCTTTTTAGCGTTAAATGCCGGAAAGCACTTTTCCTTTTGCCATGCGTGACTGTTATAAAATTTCGAGTCGGGTTGTTGATTGAATGATAAACATTTAATATTTTAGCATTATGGCCAAGGATTTTAATGACTAATTTTGTTATTTATATTCATTTTCATGTTGTATTCATTACTCATTTGTCCAATTGATTTATCAATCAATATTTATTTAATTGATTGATTAATTGACATACGTTTAATTCGTACATTTACCAATTAATTCGCGTTTAACAGATTGTTTAATTAGTAAACATAATTAATTTGATTATGATTATGATTATGATTATAATATGATTATGTTTATTTTTTTCAACCTACCTTCTTTCCACAGGTGTAGAAAAATACTTTCAAAAGCTCGCTATTTAAGACCCCTGCGCGATGAAAGCAAAAGAAGTGACAGTTCCAGCAGTTCCAGAGTTCCACGAACCCGACTGACGCTCAGACGTACTAAAGAGTTTCATTTTCTTTTTTACCAGCTCGCGACCTATATCGTCAAAAAAAAAGCTTTGGTTGATTTCACTAGTCGGATTGGCACGCCCCCCCCCCCCCCATCCATTGCGGAGCAAAGCAAACGTAGGGAGAAAAATATTCCAAACTTTCCTTTTCCGTTATACTTCGCATTTTTCCGTCGCATTTTTCCTTCTCCCATAAAAGAGAGCCCGGACCAGAAATGAAAAATTCTTGGAGTAAAGAGAGCTTGGAGTGGCTCTTTCTGCATCTCTCTAACCCCTCCCCACTTCTCCTCACGCGTTCTCACATTTTTTTTTGCCCCAACGACCACCGCAAGCTCACGAAAAATCTCACGCACAGCTATATAACAATCGTGGTGGAGTCGCGATGCGAGTTTCCCTCTTTCTTCTGTACGTACTCGGAAGTTTGCCCCTTGGCGAATCTCTCATTCTGGAACACTCGTTTCATAATTTTCCAGACTCGGCGGCTTCGCTGCAGCCAAATATTTGGATGTACAAACGTATCAACAAGCTAAGGGGTATACCTATATCGATACGTACAGGGTGTCCCATTTCCGATCTAAGAAAGAAACAATGTTTATTTTTCCTGAAAATAGTTAGAAGGTAGATTCGAACAAGCAAGGAAAGGGCAGGAATTGCCATAGCCTTTAAAATTCCTTAATATTCCTTAATTAGTAAATTAGAGAAAGAAATATTAATTGTATTTATATTCTTTTAATTCTTTAACACATTAGGATGAAAACCGTTATTAGGGCACTCCACTAATTATTCACACTTTTCACGATTTATGTTCACGTTTCAATATCTCTATTGATGGTCTTCTGGGTACCAATAACTTGGTGGGTTACTCTAGCGGTTATTGATTTTTAAATATTTCTTCAGTTGGTTCATTCATCAATGCTCGTTTAACTAATTCATCAATGAATACTCACGTCATGTTTCGATGCATTAATAATTCGACATTCATCCAGTTTATAAATTCATTAATACGTATAGAATTTCTTAATTCATTAATGTTTATTCGGTTTATTAATTTATTAGTACTCGACCAATTCATTAACACTTACTCAATTTCTCAAATGGTCAATATAATTTCTTCAATATGATTTAAATTTAATAATTTATTAATATTTATTCGTTTCATTAATTTGCTGGTATTCGTCCGATTAATTAATTTACCAGTATCAATTCAATCCCATAAAAGTTTAATTAAACTATATTTATTCAATTGATTAATTCATTAATTATTTACCCTATTTTTTAATTTATTCATAGTCACTCGTTAATTAAGTAATTAAAGATCATCAAATTAATTATGAAAGTAAAAATAATCCCATTAATGATCAAGCCTTAATTAATAGATATCCATTTAATTTATTGATTCACTAATAATGATTCAATTTCTTAAATCATGAATATTCCTTGAAATCCTTAATTCATAAATTGATCAATCTCGTAACGAGACACCCTGTACATGCGTCCTCGAACTGGCATTCGAAATTGGCACTGCCAAACGTACACGATTTATTGAGTGAACGGGACACGTTCGCACAATCATCATACATCGCGAGGAGTTTGATTCACTCTGCTGCCAGTCGGGCGATAACCGTACGAAATCTCAGCTGAAGAACGAGGAGCCGGCGTTCATTCTCGCGCGACCGCGCTCGTTGCTCCTGTCATATCGTTTAAGCCCTCGAGCGCGTGAGAGATTTCCCGCTCGAGTGATGAAGACATAAATTGCTGTAGAACATTGAACGAGTGCACGAGCGTGGGGAGGAAAGTTGCGCGGTGATGAGGGACAATGAGGCTCGTCCGAAAGGTGGATAGGGATTAGAGAGGGAGACAAAGTCGAGAAAAACCGTTCGTTAAACCGACGAAAGCGTATTATATCGTTTTTCTTGATTTTCCTCTCTGACCTTTCTTTCCCTCGTTTCTCTTATTGCATTTCAGCTCAGACGCAAAAATATATAAGTATATACATGATATGATGCATAACTAACAATTTTTCGTTGGGAAAGTGCACGCCGAGTAGTTACGAGCATAACGCATTTTTTCTCATCGTCGTGCGACAAAAATTGGCTGAGATATCGCACGCTGAGCTCGATGCTGAGCCAACGATGCCCAATGCAACGAAATATCTGTCCTTCATTTTCTCTTCTTTATCTTCATTATTACATTTAACGGCGAGCATCTTCCCCAGATGTATATCATAGACTGGACGAGGCAAGATCGCGCGTGAGCAACGACTGCATCTTTGTTAGCTTAGCGCGGGGCTCAGCACGGAATATCTCAGGTAGTTTTTGTCGCACGGCAATGGGAAAAAAAGTATTTTACTCGCAACGACAAGCCCTAGCTTGTCAACGGAACCGTGGTATTCGTAAACTCCCCTCTACATATGCAGCCACAGGAAAGAAACCGCGTCGGTGCGAAATATTGCGAGCGTAATGAAGAACTGCGTCGTTTGTATAATATATATGTATATATATATCACGTCGGCTAGACACAACGATGATATAGACCTGGGACGAGTAAAATGAAATTTTAAGGAGCCTCGTAAACGAAACTGATAGAGAGTGGAGAGTGGGGGTTCAAGACCGAGGAGGAAGGAAAAAGAAATGAAGTCCCTCAGAACTCATTGGAGTATAATCGTTACGAAAGTAAATTAGAACATCTCTTCTGCTTAGTTATACGCAGCTGTATTAAGCTACTACCCCATTAGAAGACCCTTACACTTCCGTGGCTGGACTTACGAGAAGAGGCGAGGGCGAAGGAATAGAAAGAGGATGAGGATTGTGTACCTCTCGAAATTCCATTTAGGTCCCTCTCGAGATGGTTACTGACTCCCCCCTCTCCCCTCCCTCCCCGCTTTACCGTCTCTATTTTCCCCAGTTCGTCTGGCTTTTTCTCCGAGACATCCACAATTTCTCCAAGGGCTTACGCTCGAACCTCTCTTACCCTTCAATTACGATGCTCGCAAGAGCTTTCGATCCCCCCCAAAAACGTATCTATTAGCCGCCGCCATACTTTTATCGTCCTCCTCGGTCTACGAAAAAGAAGAAAAGAAATTGACAAAAAATCCACGTAGAATGACGCGTCGATGTTCACTAACAGCCCGCGCATGCGCAATTAAATGAAAAGGTCCTCGCCTTTTTTTAGGATAAGCCACGTCGAGTAGCAATATTTATATATATTTATATATCTATTTTTGCTGTCGAGATCGTGTGATGTTCCAAATGAAATACGATAATCCTCGCGTCTCCCAACAGTTATGACAATAAATTTATTTTTGCCACTTTTTTGTACCTTCGTGGACTCGTGGATAGGAACGATTATATTTCACTCCGAACTTGCGCATGTCACTTTTATAGAGAGGGAGAGGGACAGAGAGAGAAAGGGTGATTCACAACCATTAGGTTTCTGTTTGTGAATTTATAGGGTGTCTCGTTGCGAGCAAAACACTTTTTTTAACAACTTCGTGCGACAAAAATTGCTGGAGATATTCCATGCTGAGCTCAATGCTGAGCCACCAAAGTTAGATGCAACGAAAACGCCCTCTGAAAATTTATCCCCTTTATTGTCATTAGCCACAAAATTTTACGGCAGATCAACGTCTCTGACTCGACGAAAAAATTTCGTGTGAGCAATGCCCGTACCGTTGTCAGCTCAGCCTCGAGCTCAGCACGGAATATCTCGGCTAATTTTCGTCCCACGACATCGAGAAAAAAATCGTTTTGCTCACAATGAAACGTTCTACCTGCTCGTCAAGGGAACCCCGATAGCTGTGGGTCAACTGAGGTTTATATAAATATATTTATGATGCCACCGAGCATATTATATATATATATTTATATAGTTATATATTAATACGAATTCGTCCATTAGATGCAGAGATCATGAACCGCTCCGCCTTTTATCTCTGCTCCCCAGCGATATGACTGTCCATTCTAAACGACACGCGCAAATAAACGTCATTTTTATCTATGAAATCGTGTTACCAGTGACAAAACAAATTTCACTTGTCAACGTACGTTTTTTCGCACGATTAATGCAAATGGAGCACAGATTACTCATCTGCCCTCAGAGTAATGAAAATCAAAATTTAACAACAAAAAACATAATTTTTTTCGTGAAATCATTAATTAATTAAACATTAATTTCACAAGCGATTTATTTATTCGTTTATCTTTCAAATAGTAAACTTTGGATTTCTAGGTGCACCGCGTTTACGGTTTTTCTCATTGTCCATCGATCCTTATTTCCAGGGAGGTCCAGCTTCCGCCTTCCCGTTGACCCAGACTCTGTTGAACATTTATGGCCGCAGATCGGCCAGTCCTGATGACCCGGTACACAATGACCACAATCAGGTTTGTAATTTGAATGCTAATTCCCGCTGATAATATTTGACGGCTGAATTAGAAGGGCCTGAAAGGAGGAAAATCAGGATCGTACGCAAACGTCGAATATTTAATATCGCTCGTATAATTCGTACAATTATTCGATCGAACAATCAGCGAAGTTCGTTACGAGTCCTCGTAATGAAGAGAACGTCTTTTTCGTGTTTCATTTTTGGAAAACTATTTTTCAGCTTCAACCATTTTTTTACGTGATTTCATAGTTGGAAACCATTTTTTCCAGTATTTATTTTCGTTCTTGAAAAAAAGGTTTTCAATGCTTATTTTTTCAGAAATTTTTTTTACCAATTTTGTTTATGAAAAATTTTGTTTTTCACGAATGTAACTTTCGAAAAATCTTTTCTTTTCAATGTAATTGTTGAAATATTATATTTTTTCAATGTAATTTGTGAAATATTATTTCCTTGCAGTGTAATTTTAAAAAATGTGCATTTAGTGAAAAATAGGATATCAGTGGAGACTTTCGTTTCAATTATTATTATTTTTTTTGTATATATTTTTTAATGGGCGGGTTGGTAGCGAAAGCAGGGTAGAGCGGGATATTTCGGCTGAACTGGAAAGTTCGCGAACAATATTAAAACCCCTAACGACCCTTAACGACTTTTTCCGTCGTTAGGGCCGTCAGAGGCGGAATAATATCACTCATTTTTCATAAAAATAATTTACCATTGGGTTCTTTTTCTTTGACGAACTTTCGCTTCCATTTTTATAAAATCATTCGGCTTTTATTGGAAGGGATAGTCTCGTAGTGAATTCCGACGGTCTCGAACATTTTGAAATATAAATAAAGGTCGAAAATGATGGATCGCGTTTGACTCGGCGTAGTAATTGATCGAATGCTTTCGTTCCGTCAATTTTTCCTCGCACAGCATGCATTAACGGTGTAACGACCCACCATGGAAAATGCGCGATCGATCAAAATGACTTGCACTCTCGTATGCCTATACATTTTTCAATTTCATTTTTTACCAGAATTTTCTTGACTAATTTTTTATTCACGATTAGTTTATAAATGCACATGTTTTTCTTTAGAACTTTCATTGGAATCGAATTTTTCAACCTAGAATTTTGAACTCGGAATAATAATTTTTTAGTTACGATTGAAAGTAAAGAATACTAAAATATTTAATTTCGAACTATAACAAGACAAAAGTTAGGACTTTCTAACGTAGGATTTGAAGCGAAAAATTTTGCATTTCTTTGTATGAATTCCAAACAAACAATAGATAATAAACGATAAATAAATAATAAAAATTACGTAGATTTGTTATTTTCAATAAAAAATAAAAAAATGGAGGATCCATTTTTTTAAATCGAGGATTGGAGATCTCCGACCAGAAAAATCAAGAAAAATTACAAATTCCTTGTGGGAAAATTAAAATACTTGAAGAAAATGCCAAATTAAACATTCTCAATAAAAGATGAATATTTTATCGTTCAGATTTTCAAGTGTCAAATGAATAATTAATTTGTTCATTTAATCTCCAGTTCGAAAGTAAAAATCTGTAATACATAGTTTGGACTTTGGATCTACGGATTCAAAATTTCGATTGATGATTAAACAGGTCGAAATTTCGAACTTGGAAGATGACAAATGAAATAAAAACTGGTAGGTTGGAACGAAAAAAAATTAAATAAAAAACTGCAGGTAAAAAACAAAGGTCGTGGTTCGTTCTCTCTCGTTCATTACTTAGCTGAAGAACTCTTTTCGTCGTGTCCCATACCGATGTAAACCGTTCCCACGAGGTAGCTCTCGCCAAATTTCTTGTTTATCGACCCGTTTTTCTCGAGGCTTCCGTGATGTAAGATCATGAGGAGAACCAGGGCGGAGTTTCTTTGCCCGCCTGCGTTGATGCAGAACGCGAGACTGCACATTTACGTTTGTCGGTAACTTATCCAGGGGCAAAAGAGCGACGGGATGACAGAGAGAAGCAGACAATAGAAAAGAAAGACAAACTGCGAGGATAAGTAAGAGTTTAGGGAAGATCTGACGAGAAGACGAAACCCTCCGTTTTCACCTCGAAAAATGTACTGCGAAAAGAAAAGACGAATTGTACACATATTCCAGGCTTGAAGATATTTATTTTTATTTACGAATTTTTCTTGATAAGATCTTGGAAATTACAAAAGCTATTTATATTTTACAAAATCGAATCCCTATTTCTTCAGATTAATCCAATTTTTGCATGTTTGATTTTTTGCTTTGCATCGAATTCTCTTTCTGCTTTTTGATTGTTATTTTTTAGTAGTCTCGAATATTTAATTCATATAATTTTTATAATTTCATCAATTTCTGTTTATATCTCGACTTTTTAATTTCTGTATTTTTTAAAATTGATATTTATTTTTCATCTATACTGATCTCCATTTTTATACCATGTTTTATGTCAATTTTTTGTCGTTACACTAAAATGTAAAAGAAAAAGTGGAAAGTATACTTTATATCAAATAGAAAAGTAAAAAAGTGATCAAATTAAAACGGCAATAACCTTTCGTTGCTTCACTCTTTTTTACTATCATTTTTCATATATTTTTCGTTTGGTCATTTGCTTTCATACTGTTTCTTTGCTTTTTCTTACTATCGATATTATAATATATATTTATTCTATCAATATTATAATATATATTATTATTAAACGGGCACTTACCATAAAGAATTTAGGTTGATAGTTGTGGCTCATCTCGAATCGGTCGCAGCAGTGTATTCGCCCAGAATTTCCTCACGTCGATAAACGCTTGATACTCCCGTATCGGCTCAGCATCATCGACTAATTGGATGGCAGCTTTCGTGAACCGTTTTGTTGTAATATGCATCACGATCGGACTGCGAGCAGCGATCGTGGTTCTGTTTCCCGATTACACCCCGGAAGTTGAACCAATCGTTCGGAGGATACGGGACTATTCCATAAATATTCCACCATGTATTGAATGCTTTCATTGGGGGATCAGAAAAAATTAATTCGATACGATTCGTTATACTCCTGGGAATATACTCAACAGCCACCCTCGAATTTACCCTCCCTCAATGATTGTGTATCACATTACAGATTTTAATCCTTATCGGGGATTTTAATACACGGTGATTAATCATTATTAATTCAAATGACATAAAACGGTAATGAAACAACGTGGAAAACCCAAAAGCTCAGTCCGCAGAGGTATTGAAATGCGCATTTTCATTGTACGCATTCCTTTTTTCATTTATCTCATTTACAATCCCGAAATTGTATTCACTGCAATTTTTCGTTATTCTTTTACTGCGATGTATAATCTTCAATTACATTTTTTTTTCATCGACATTCCACAAAATATGCAAATGAGATAATTACAAATTATCGATAAACAATACGTAAACACAACGAAAATAACACAAAAAGCAGAAATTATTTTAACTTCAACAAAAATGAATAGAATGTAACATGTTGAACATCAAAAATCCAGAGGACTTAAGAAATTTAAGAATAATAACAATAATAATATTAATAAATCATAGCAAACAATAGTAATAATAATAATAATAATAACAATAATATACAAAAATGATATACCTGATAAGGATTCCTAAAATCCCTAGGAAGGGATAATATTCCGTACGATTGGGAGAAGCAAATTTTTATTTTTATAACAGTAATAATAATACTAATAATTTAAAAAAATACATGAATCTTGAGGAATCACAAGCGGCTGAGAGAATTCATGAGGAAGAGAGAGAGAGAGAATGAGAGAAAGACAGATACAGAAAGCGAATACCCTAATACCTTACGCAAGGTTTCATACCCGAGCTTGCCATATTCGAATGAGTTACAATCCAGCCGCTTTGCATCCAAGCCCGTCATTCGAGCTTTTCCGTTTGGCAAGAAGCGGCGAGAAGTTAAGACTCGTTCACTCAAGATTCACCTAAGACCGTGTGAGACGTTTTAACCGGAGAGAAACTTCTCGCAGTCTACGCAGCAACGTTAATTTCCGCGAATTATATTTTCTACACTGAGGCTGTACACTGTCTGAACAGCAAAAGCGCAGGTGCACATGCATCCGTACGACGGAGGTGCGACTAATTGCGAGCGAGCAAACGCAAAGCGCGAAAGGCAATCGGTCCTTTGACCGGTCTTCCATAACCTCCTTAGTCGGGGCAATAAACCCTAACATGGATTTCTTGATGTTACTGATAGTCGTCGGAACGCGATTTCCACGCTTGCGCAATAGCTAGCAATTCCAACCGGTTCTTTTTATCCAGATCCAGATTCGATCTGATGAAGAACAACTGGATGAGATGAATAGAGATAGTCCATTGGGCCGATCAAATGAGGATTCATCAGTCCTGGTTGAGTCAACGTCAATCAAGAACTCGGTCGATTTGATGTCTTAGGTTAATACGATATTGGATGGACATTGGAGATACGTACAGTAGGCCAGGACCTAGACGTGCCAGGCCAGAACGCATCTAGGATTGCAGTATAGAATATGCATGTCGGTATTATGATTACTCTCAGTGACTGCAGGCACGACTACCCTAGCTAAACTCTAGAAATTTCTCATTGAACCGGAACCAATTAGTTCTTGATGAATATGATCGGTCTAATAGCGCCAGCGGTATCAGACTTCCGATGTTCTCCATAACCTAAACGAAGCCTATTAAAAGCGTTGAATATCCAACGATGTCCATCGAGTAGTTCCAAGCATTTGGGTACGACGAGCAACGAGGACCGAAGCACAACCAGCAGCGGTTGAAAGCAACAAATCCATATGGACCAGTCATCAACCACTCGACTAGTTCACCACTCCGCTCTTCTCCTTCAATCACACATATATCTTGGTAACCCACATTCGTCTTCCGTGTTCAGCAACTCAGCGACAATAGACAGCACTTCCGTGGCCTGTTTGAAGAGGCACGCCGCGGGTAGTCGCCAGCGAAGTGACGCAGGGAGAGGAGAATCCCAGCTCTCGATCGGTCCGTGCCTGCTTTGCTGGGAGGTAGAAAGAAACGAAAAGCTTTAGCGCTAGGGTCTCGGAGCAGTGCCCAGTCAGAGAATCCTTCGGGAGATAGGTTAGAAGGGAGTATCATCAGCCAAGTGGCAGTTGATCGATCGACGAGTGGAAAGTTTGTGCCTGATGTGGATCAAAAATGACCCAATGGCTTTGTACAGCCGAGTGAGTGAGCTGGTGGATCAAGCGATCGTGGTGTTTCGACCAATTGGCTTCTTTTACTTAGCTTTTCTGATTTTTGTTAATCAAGTGGAACAATGACGCATCAGAAACCTTCCGAACACTGTTTAGGATTGGAAAGTGTATAAACGGTGAAGTTGTCGCGACTGCTTCCTACGATCAAGTGATCGGCCTTGGAAAACGACGATAGCTTTCTACTCCAATAGCCGTTCGGTAGCTGGCTTCCACAACTTTTCGTTACAAACTGGCAATTTCGAGTAACGTTGAAAATCCGGATATTAGTAAACGCAACTGCCGTCGCACATATCGGAAGTCCATCTCCTCTTCGCCACGATGATCGATTGGGTGTCGATAGTTCGTCATTCCCGCCGCCGATTCAGCGACTATGTCAACGCTGTACCGATGAAAATTCGTAAACGCAGAAGGTCCAAACGTATCGCGAATGTCGCTAGTGTTTTCGCGTCCGTCGTCAACGAAAGAGAATCGACCGGTAGTGACAACCGTGGCGTTATTGGCGCCAATGGTTGCTGCAGCGATGGCGAACACCACGAGCATCGACGATACCACTTTTTAAACTGTTGTTGCTGGAATACCGTGAGTTTCAGCTATCTTTGATGGCGACGGGGGAGGGGGATGTCACATGGAGATTGGAGAGGGATTGGTGATGGATCCCATCAGTATTGATGATCCGATAGGGTTTAAAAATCCTGACCAAATCGAATCGATGGTCCCGTCTGTTATTAATTGATAAGTACTTCAATGATTGCCAGGAGAGACCAAGGATAGAGATGTTAATCAAAGACTGAAAACAAAGTAATTAATGAAAATGGATCAATAAATCAGAACGAATCAATGAACTGATTTTTATTTATTATTTCTGTCGATCCATCGATACGTTTTGATTAATTGATTCCCTTTGATTTATTGATTCCATGATGAATCAATAAGAGAAAACGAATCGATGAATGCAAATTAATCATCGAATAAAAACGAATCAAATGAATCAAACAAATCAAATGAGATAAACGAATCGAATGAATTACACAAATGGAATAAATCAAGTAAATCAAACGAATCGGCAATATTGGCCACATTGTCTGAACAAATTTCGCTTCTTTATATCCTTAACCTGCTAGGTCAACATCACGAATGATTTCTCGATACTCGATACGTTGCACGTGTTTTCCAGAAACAAAAACATGTCGTAACTTTTACAAAGATTAAATTTCCGCGTTCTTGATTCCTCCATTTGCCCGGAATAAACACTCGTTGGCTTCTGAGCGTGCACGTGTGATCCGGGTGAAGCAGCATCGAGGCATCGGTTCCATGGTCGTTTCCATATGCGTGGCTATGAACATCCGTGTTTGTGTACTTGACGGATGCACATACGGAGCCTTGAAAGCGCGTATCGATTCCAGTCCCGCGGTTTGCCCCGTTGGCCTGTGAACAGTCAATCGAACACATTGGCTCGTTCCTACAAAGCCCGGAAACGCGAGCTTATTTTGGCAGCGTTATACTTGGAGCCGAACGTATGTAAGTTCGACGTGTAATTATAACCCCCGCGGTGTCGGTCTATATATAACTTCGTTAAGTTGATAGCAAAGCGGAGAAAGCGCGAGTTCTACACTGCTGGTGAACGTTACCGATGGTGGCTTCGTCCGACACTCGTATCAATTCGAATCAATATCCGTGAAGCAACGTAGAGCTTTACTCAGCGAATTCGATCACAAAGACAAAGACACGTATATCGTTTGGTCTTGTATCGCCATTCATTCATCAACTTTCCCGAAATCTCCAACATTCGACATCCATCACGACTTTGCTGACTCAATCAAACCCAAACAAAGATACGTACACCTATCAGGATTCAAATTCCAGTTTAACGTGACACCATCCACCGATTTTCCAAAAACCATCATTCGAGATCCAACTCATCCAGACTTTGATTTCAAAAACAAGCCCAGAGACACGTGCTTTCAGGGTTGGATCAGTACTGCGTATAACAATACATCATCCAACAACTTTCAAACGACCTACAAGCTCCGATACCTAATTCGTCAGGATTTTGCTAATCCAAACAAAGACACGTATACCCCCTCAGAAATCACCACTCTTGATAACGACCGACGATCCACCAACTTTCCAAAAACCTTCGTCTTTCGAGACCCGACCCATCAGAACTTCGCTAACCCGCACAAATCCAAATAAGCACACGTACACCGGGTAGGATTGAACCGCCACTCTTGATAACGACACATCATCCACCAAGTTTCCAACAACCTCTACCGTTCGAAACCCAACGCATCAAGACAGTACTTTGGTGGTCGTTGAACGCTTAAGCTCAGTTTAATTGCTCGGAGAATCAAACATGTATTATCGACCATCCGTAGCCACCGTTAACGAGGAAGCAATCACCGCTAAGGACCCCACGAATCACGAAGTTTTTTCTTTCGCGAGCACTTGTTGAAACGATCTTCCGGCTGCAGCCGACGCCACAGCAGTTTTCAGGCTGTCCAAAATGGATAGCAATCACGGTAGTGCGCCCATTGCAAAGCTGCCTTGGTGATTACGCGGTTCATACCGCGGATCAGTTGAAGCCTCTGGAAAACCTGACGGTTCCAGAATTTGATGGGATTAACTAACACAGCTTGTCAACCGCCTAACTATGATGCTCAAAGCTACCGTACTGTTTCTCCGGAACCCTAATACCTGCCTGATACACTTGTCGGGAAATCTGATTTGGTCGCATTGAAACCTAGAGTGCGAAACTAGTATGGTAGCTCGGTTGGTAGGCGTAACACCACAGGATAGGAAATGCTTTTCGCGAATTTACAATCGCAACGATTAGGCGAAACCGCGCGGCAATTAAAGAGCAGGGGTAGCAGATTGTCATGTTGCGTGAGCTAATTTTGTTGTTGATGGTTTACCTTTATGCTTCGATCGATACGTTATGAAGGTAATTTTAACTTGGGATTTCAGAAGGCAAGATTCAGCAACGCGGGTGTCGAGGAACAACTTCCACCACCACCATCACCCCCGCAAGCCAAGGAACCGATGCACGTCGATGGGGTGTCGAGACCCAACTCCGCCGAGAGAATCTTGCATCCGGATGGAGTACAGCACATCCTCGCTAATCATGAAACGCTGAACAAGGTAAGAAACAATTGGCATTATCCACTGAATGAAATAAACAAATCCGACCTATTCGTTATAAGCGTCAAATTAAAGAAATGGAATTAATTAATTTCTTCAAATTGGGCGAGTAAATAAATCAATGAGCCAAATCGATCAATGCGAATCAATCAGTGAAAGCAAATTGAACGAATTTGGAAAGCCGATCAGATTAAACGAATTAATCGAACTAACAGAATCAATGGTCCATTGATCCACGCAGTAAGCAGCTAAATAAAGTTCGTAAAACTAGGTGAACCGATGAATCAAATCAAGCGAAACAAATCAATTAACAAAATCAAATTGATCAAATTAAGCGAAGAAATGTAATGAAATGAAATAAATGAAAAGAACCGGGGTAAACTATACGAATCAAATGAATAAAAAAACTTAAACGAATCAAACAAACCAAATGAATCAAATAACTTAAATGAATCAAACAAATCAAATAAACCAAATTTATTAAACGAATGTAAAGGAAGAATAATTTTGCGAATAAATGAATCGAATGTATCATATGAAAGAAACGAATCAAATAAATCAAATACAAAATATTGGGTATACGTTAGACGCAAAAACCAAAATTGGTTTGCCCTTCATAAGAAATCTTCAGTATCGTTGTGATAAATAATTTCGCAAAGTACTGCAAGCGAAAGCTATACCTATACGTATATACAGCCTTTCACAAATCGCCATCTAGCAAGCGGCTTTGGCAACTACTGGAGCCACGAAATTAACGGAGGAAATCGTCGATAAAAAGCTCTCGACTCCAACATTCGCGTGGTAACTTCGCGCGCCGATAATGCAAACCCCTGCGATCAACTGCGCAATATCAGAAGAGCAAGTATCTGTATTATCGACGACTGCCGCTTAACGACCACTGTTTAGGAAAACCGCAGGTGGCTCGAACCAGCGGAAGCTTTACCCACATCTGGCACCAGCGTCTTGTTTCCCGTCGAAGACGCACGAGGGCGTTCTTTGAGCGTGATACAAAGAACCACCAAGTTCCCGACCATTTAAAAAACAAATTTGTTTTCCTGCTTGCAAATTCGCAAATCGAACATTTGGAACATTTAAACTAAACCTTACAAAAACGTCGATGGAGTTTTGAAAAGGAAAATGTTAGCTTATGCTCTGAAAAAGGGTTAGTTAGGACTTTGAAGATGAAAGAGCCCATTAGGATTTTGAAAGAAGAAAGGATAGATAGGAATCTGGAAAGGATCAGTTAAGTCTTCGAAAAAGGTAGGTTTAGATAAAAGTTTGAAAAGGGCCACTGCCTTTTTAAAGTATCCAAATATTTTGAAGGAACTGTCAGTTACAACGCTGAAAGGGAAGGGCCAGTTAGGGCCTTGAAAAGGGTCAGTCAATTAGGACTTTGAAAGGGAAAGGGTTAGTTAGAACTCTTAAACATTGAAGGAACAGTTAGAACTTTGAGTAGGGACATTCTGTTAGGTATTTTGAAAGGAAAGGGTCAGTCAGGACTTTGCAAGATAAAAGGTCAGTCAGGACTTTGCAAGATAAAAGGTCAGTTAGGACTTTGAGAAGAAAAGGGTCAGTTAGAACTTCAGGAAGGTCACTCTAGGGCTTTGAAAAAGCGCCATTCAGGGGCAGCACGATCGTGACTGGAAAGCTCAAGGGATCGATCGAGTGCGCTTATGCTTCCGTCGAGTAACACGTGGACAAACAGTTGGCTCGCGTCTCTGCAACTGGTCGTCAACGATCGGACAAGTTCGCGGTTCGCAATGTCGCGTCCAGCAAAACCTGTGTAATTCCAACGAGTGCTTCGATGTGCATTTTTTTCGTCGTTAAAATTCGCCAAGTTTTCTGGGTCGACGACAATCGATCGATACGAAAAACGAGCGGAAATGAGAAACTAAAAAAACTTGTAAAACCCAAACAAACCCAAACAAAAAACTTCTCGCGACACCTTCATAAACTTTGCGCGCTGTTTTTTGTGCCGGGTATATTCGTCGATGCTCGAAAAAATGTTTTTTTTTTTCGAACCTTTTTTTCATAACTCGTGGAAACGTCGCTTTACAGTGAAAAGAAAATAGAGCGATAAAAAAATGTCTTCGCTGATCCTCCCGACCCCTTAATGGACTCTCGGCCATATATCTTTCAATTCGTTGACCGCGCAACTGGGTCAAAGTAATCGCTGATGTACAACACTCTTTATCCTACTGTACAGTAGAAAAGGCGATTAGTAACCGACAGCTCACTCATAAACAGAAACTTTTTACGTACAGTCGTTAAGGTATTACTGGATGGATATTAAAAAGTCGCCGAAATTTTTAAGAACATGCGGTATTATGGTTCTTGATAGAAAAATAATACATTAATTATTTTCAAATGTTTCGCAATTAATTAATTAACACGCGATTATTTTAAAAATTCAATATGTTATAATATTAAAAATTCAGAAATTGAGAAATGTTTCCTTGGCCTTTTGGAATGGAAATACCAATCACTGGCAAGCAGATTCCAATATCGTCAAATTCGAGTTCGATTATTAGTGAAAGTGAAAAATCAATTTTTCTACGTGTTAATTTACAATTAAATTGGCTATTCGTAAGGCCAATTGAATCCGTATGATACATTAAATTCGTCTATAAATTCGCTGACATGTTCGTTAAATTCATAAATAATTTTTTTCGTAATTCATACCTATTGCGATTTTTTTTTTATTCGTAATAATTCGTAATTCACGATTAATTTTTAGCAGGTCGCTACATCCACTAACACCTCACGATACTGGAAAACGAGGGAATATTTTTTCACTCCCAAAATTTCGCAAATACTTAAACAATTCTTTTTTTAAATCATTGTCGAAAGTCGGTTCTCCGTTATTTTGTTTTTTTCAACGTCGTTCGAGTCGGCATAGGTGAGGAATTTTTCACGAGCGGTCGGAAAAATATGCGTTTTATTTTTCATCGTACAATCGTCGCTGGAAAAATAAGAGTGCAATTTACGATAAAAGTGGGTTACGCAAGAGCGTCTGACCACACGCGCACCTAATCTACTTATCAGTTTTATGATACATCGCTGTACGAGAGCAGCCAGCCACCGAGCTCTCCTCGGCAGATCTGTGATTTCTCGCCCAACGTCTTGCCAGTCCAATGCAAGTCGAGCTCTCGTCCCGCTATCGTGCCTCGTAAAACTTTTGTTATGCCTTTGCAAAACGATGCTCGTTTCACGGCTGGCGATACAAAGAGCCTGCGATTTTTTTTTTCAACGTAAGAATATTTTACAATCGGTGATAAGAGAGCTGAGAGATTCGCACGTTTGTATACGTGTGCGTGCATTTCGTGACGTTAGGCTGCAATGAAACTTTTTGAAAAATTGGCTTCATTTATTTTGACAGAGATTTTTGAAAAAAAAAACGTTGTTAGGCGACAAAACGTTAATCCGACAAAAATCATTATAAATGATTTTTTATATATAATTTTAAGTTTGAATTTTTTATTTATATAAATATTTCTTAGCCTTTTATTTTTATTATCCTTAAATAATTCGTATTGTTAAAAATTATTTGTATACTCTTCCAAACAATACCTTTTACATAATATTTATGATTATGTAAAATACACATAAATCTACGATAACTATTAAAAAATCGTAATGGAAATTACATCGTAATACAAGTAAATCCTATTGGAAGGAGGGAATAACAAATATTCAAAACATAAAAAATATAAAAAATTATAACATTCAGTGTTTATAATCTCAAAAAGAGGATTTTTATTTCGATTGTTTCAAGTGGAATTTTTACCTAGGACGAACTTCATAACTTCACCCCAAAAATATTTAATTTTGTAAATCGGAGCTTATTAAATCGCGTCCAAAGTCAATAATTTTAAATATATAATTTATATAAAAAATCAGTTTTCGAAGAGAGTATCTCTACTAAATATTCAAAAATCTATTTAAAAGGAAATCTTTGAACCAGACTGAAAATAAGTTTTTAAAAATGAGCAAAAGACGATTCTTTTGACACATCAAAAAACAATAAATAATTATTAATATTATAATAATCTTATTAATCATGAATTATTATTATTAATAATATATTTTTATATATGTAAATATTAATATCAACAACAATTATAGTATTAATTATTATTAATAATATAAATAATCATCAATAATATTGGGCAAAACGAACTGCAAGGAACAGCGTTTAATGTTGAGACTCCCACGATAGATGCGGGGATCGAATATTCCGACACTGCAGCCAGAGGACAAGCGTGACTCGTTTTAGACTTGCTTTATTTCCTGTGACGCAACTCCCGCCTCTATTTTTATCACTATAAACATCTTGAACCACAAAACATTGGACAGGTACACGCACGTCGCTACAAATTTATCGTTACGATAGTTTCTATTTATTACATCGAATGGCTTGCTTCGTCACTCCGTGTAAGTTTGCGGTCACAGGTTACGTGTCGCAAAAATACGTTGTCGAATTTACTACGAGCCTTTTTATTCGGCGGTTGAGAAAAAGTGCGACGGAAATCAAATCTATTCGTTTAGGTTTGTCGTGTCAATTGAGGCCCATCATTCAGAGGTCAAAAGTCGATAGTCAGAGTTATAATGATTTCAAAAATTTTATTTTAGACTTTTTCACCAAAATTCTGGTCAAAAACCGAATAATTAAAAATCAAAATACTGCACTTTGAATATAGGTACAATTAATACTTTTCTAAAATCGGACAATATATTATGCCATTTTACAAAAATTCGAGCTCGAATAAAAAGTTTTTAAATACATAATTTTTAACTCTAAAATGACCTCTAAAACGACCCCCTTCAAGGTATAGCGCGAATTTCCAATAATCCTGTACATATGATTGTATATATCTACATATACGTGTATATCGAATTTTTATGAGGCATAATATTTCATACGCTCTCTTTTTCTCCGTCCTTCTCTCCTTCCTCCCAGCGACCATTCGAGTCCAATCCATCGATATGTTGTTTTCCAATTTTGTGGCTATTGCCATTGGTAAGCTTTTCATCTCTGTATCGAATGGCGGAAAAAAAAGAGGATTCGAGGTCAAGCCGCGTTTCAGAAGAGACTCAGAGGTCTACTGAAAGAAAATGGACAAAAGAGGGAGAGGGGGGATGAGGAGGGCAAGGAGGAGGAAGGGAATAAAAGCGATAAAAGAAAGATGAGAGCACGGCACGATCGAACGTGACTAACCGTATCCGATCGTCGCTTTATCAACTTTCCAGCCCCGTCTCAACCCCCAGATAAGGGTCTTTCCACTATCCACCCTAGAAACCCTTCCCTGCTAATATCTCTTTTCATTCGCGACGCGAGTTCTCTCGAATCACGTGTCTTTGTCTTGAAAAAGATAATACCGAATGAACGAACCCTTTTTTTATTTATTACTGGCGAAGCTTTCGACCGAACCACCCTTACGGTCGGTGAACACGCGACTTCACCCAACCGATAGGGATGAGGATTCGAGAGGAAATTCCTTCCTGAATTCCAGTTCTTGAAAGCTCGGATTTTTTTCGAATTTTCTCGACCGGAAATACGGTAGCTAGGACGAATATTAAAAAACCGTAGAGTGCCTGTTTCCGCCGGATACCATTTGTTCTTTCCTTTTTTTTTCTCATTTTCATCACGTGTCTGGTCTGGCTATTTTTTTTTGTTTTTTGTGACGATTTTTTTCTTTCTCCTAAAAAAGAAAAGAAAATATTTCGACGAAAAAAGATTTTATAATTGTTTTCTACAGAAAAACAAAATCATAAATACAAATAAGAACACATCAAAAATAATAAAGATGCAAATACATATATGCATCTCTATTATTGTTCATCTGCAATTCCCTTACCATTTCTTTGTTTATGTGTGTATTATCTTCTCTTTTTTATTTAGGCTTTATCTAAATCTCGTTTTTTCTCTTATTGCTGAACAATGATTTTTAGTCGTCCGTGAATGAATCCTATTCATTCTATACTAACTTTTTTTTCTCTCTTCCCTGATTTATTTGTACCTTTATTATTGTTCATTCGTACTTTTCTTTTTTTTTTCTATTTCTGTATATCCGTGCCTATTTCTAAATTCGATTTTTCTCTTGATGGGTCGAATCACAGGTCACCCTGTATATTGGAAGACATCATCAGACACGAGTGCAAATGCCAAGTCGATTTGTCGACTTATCCCCCCCCCCCTCCTCCTCCCCATTACGTCGAAGCAAAAAATCCGACAAAAGGAATGCGGAGATATAATACCAGCGGTCGGAAAACTTTTACCCTTTCTACCGCGATGTACTGCGACGCGGCGTACTTGCAACTACCGAGAGTGACACACGTGGACGTTTGTCCTTTGGCAAGCGTAACACGTGCGATCGTATCGTCGCGAACATTCCCGAAAAAATCCGTAATAGACCACTCAGCGGGATTACAGGGACGGGATTACAAACCACTTCGATAAAACGGTTGTGATTTTTCATTAGTGGTTTCGTGATGGAGGTATTGGGATGACAAAGTCAGAATATTATACCCAATACGTGGTCTGGCCAAATTTCAATTTTATTTTTCATTTAAAATGATTTTTCAATATTTTTACAAGAATGATCAATTAATTTTTTAAATTCTTGAAAAATTTGGGTTTCAAATGAGAGTTCATTTTTAGACCAGTATGCAGTGCAGTTCGTTTTTTTTTAATTTACTTAAGTTTTGCTTGAATAAATTTACTTAAAATTTCATGTAGTTTTAATTTTTATTTTTTTTGATTGTAATTTTATATATTTTTATTTTTTTGACGCAGGCTTTTTATTACTTATTATTAAAGGGCCCGCGTAAATTTAAAGTGAAAAAGGAGCCTTTATTGGACTGCTAGGAACCAACTTGTATGTGCAGCAACATTTTTTAATTTGAATTTTTGCTGGAGATGAAAATGAAAAACCATAATTTAAACTTTCATTCATTTCTTTCAATGATTATACACTAACCTAATTACCCTAACGATTATACGCTAACCCAAACACACGTGTAGATGTTTACAAAATATAATTTATTCGATTGCACAGTATCATTATTTTTATAATATATATAATTACAATATAATATAAATAAAAATAAGTAAAGTACAATATTGAAATGAAATTTAAAAAATACATAAAAACAAATTATACAGAATTATTACGAGCAATATTAATAGTAACTTATTATTATAGTTATTATATTACTATAATATCGTATTTATTAATTCAACCAGCAATTATACTGAATATCTTTATCATTATTATTATTGTTATTAGTATAATTATTAATAATTCAAGAAATAGAACTGAGTCATCATCAAAATCACGAATACAATGAACGACGGTGAACGAAGGACGTTTAGCGGTGAACGCTTTGATAGAAGTGTTCCGACGTACATCAATCGGGGATTTTGTACTTTTAGCGCACTCTCCATTAGCAGATACACGTACCCGGAGAGCGAGGTTTTTATTCGCGCAATACTCGACACGTGTACAAAGGGGAAAAAAACAAAGCTTTCGTATCAGCAGGCTTCGCAGGCGACGTTCCAAATGGAGAAAAAAAAAGAGCGCGAAAGATATGAAAAAAACATCGAAGGCTTTTTTCTTTTTTTTTTACGCGCGACGTTCCGTTGGACTTTGTGGCGTAATTCGCGAATGACGTGTGTGTGAGTGTACATCAACCTTTTTTTTTGTCTTTACTCTTCTCTTTCCAGCTTTTCCTTTCCCTCGAAACGTTTAAAGGTAGAAACGCTTACGGTGTCCAATATCAGTGGTGAAACTGTCAACTGCCATGAGAGATAGAGCCCTGCATTGTTTTCGGCCTCGGGAACTACCACCGGTGCTTTTAATTGAAGTCCCACAACATTCACCGCTCTTTCTTTTTTTTTTATACACCCGGCTGGTTTTGTTTTTTTTTTTTTCTTCATTTCGTCCTGCTTTTTTTCATCCCGATGCCCGCAGGCCGGAACGCTTGCACGCGAGTGCCGTCCCCGGAAACACGTCACTTCTCTGCTGCTCGGAGATAGATACCAACCTTTTTTCAAGAATATCAACAGGGGAGAATAAATCTCGTCGACGCGTCGAAATACCTTGAGATATGGATTCTGAATTTCTTTTTTCTTTTTTGTGAATCTTTGCCAAATTTTTTTTTTTTGACAACATTGTTATTAATGTGTGCCACTGATTTTGGTTTGAAACATTTTTTATTGGTTATTGTCTTATGGATAAATTTTTCTTTTTTCGAGAATTCATTTTTTCAGCAGGAATTATTAATTCTTTTTTATTGAATTGAGAAACGTTTAATTACATGATTAATCCGATATTACAAAAATGTAAATATAAGTGAAAAAGATGGAATATTTAGAAGAAAATACATTTTTTATTTTATTTGTCAATTATTGAGATTTCTTGCTTGATTTACAAAAAAATTTTATGTTATAATTTTATTTTTTATATTATTTTATAAATGTCATATTTACATATTAAATATTGAAATATCAATATATAAATCTGATACTAGCTTTGAAGTTTAAAGACCAAAATTTATTTATTTTATCGGAAAAAAAATCGAAAATGAATTAAAAAAATCCGGCTTTTTCATCCCGCAAACTCCGCTCCAATCAGGATCAAATTGCAGCCTGTACGTTGAAAACTGATTAAATCGAATCTGTGAGCGTTGTACCGATACAGGCTTCGATTCGACGATTCGTTCCTGCATACACTTCCGGCGTCGGGACGCAATTCGCCCCGGAGCTTTGATCTCGTTCTCGCTTCGTCTCTCGCTTTGCACTTTTCGTTACGTTTTTTCCCCCTCTTTTAACCCGCGGGCTACGATGCGCCTGTTGAATTGACAAGCGCAGCGCGAAGCTTTTCAATGTTTCTCATCACTGAGAACTCGACAAAGGAAAGCGATTTTAATGAAAATAATCGATCTATCACGATACTTGCACACGACTGATTGTCGCCTGAGAGGAATCTAGATATTTATTTTACGCCTACGAAACAACCTTGTTCTTCCATTGCAATAACTCTTTTTTTCAACATAAATAATAAAAATAGAAATAAACAAAATTTTAAGTTATTTTAATGAAAGCAAGATATATCAAAATTCTTCTCTTCCATAAAAATATGAATTCAATATATTCAACTATATTTATTAAGCCCTGATAATTATTTTTTTATTTATGACACTTTATTTATAATTATATATATACATATAATTATTTATTTATTTATAAAAAATGATATTGAAATGTATAGAACAATGTCAGTTCCACTTGAAAATAATGTTAATTAAAATAACTCGTTTTCCTAATGAAAATAATCTTTACGAAAATAACTATTGTCAAAGTAACATTTTTCACGATTTCCTTATTTTTTTGTGTCACACACATAATGATAATGAATCTAATAGTTAATTGATAATTTCTGAAAAAATGATGATAATGAATATAATAATTAACTCATCATTCCTAGAAGAAAAAAAATTAATAAATAAAGTAATAATTTATGGAAAAATGATATATATTTCGATCCTGGAAAGCACACATCCATTTCGTTGGCTACAGTAGTACGACCAGGTTTAGTGGTCCTTCAGTGACGTAGGTCAGCGTACGTCGAGACCGCGCTCATCACTGACGAATCCTGACCTCCCCCACGTTCGTTCTGCTTCTCCCTTCCATCCAACCCCCACTTACGTCGTTCTCTACCAGAAATTGAAAAATTTACACATTTTGGGCCCACAAAAGTGCGAAGTAAACCCAAACAAACCCAAACTACCCCAAATAAACTCAAACAAACCCAAACATACGAAACAAAAGTGAGAAAAATATTGTCCCCCTTAATTGTCAACTGAATCAGCGATAATGCGATGCTCGTGTGTACACGTGTGCGTCACGCACGAGTCGGTTATTGCATCGATTGTCGTAAAAGCTCTCGGACGCAACGTCGGGGTCGCTCGATAAAGCCGCCGTCGCCACCGCCACCACCGCCACCAACTCTGTTATAACAGAACGGTGATATTATTGCGCGGACGTGTACCCGCGTGTTTGTATTGTCGAACAATCCCAACGAGGGAGGGACTCCGCCGTGACAACCTCGACTATTTCGGAGTGACTTTTCGCGAGGGTGACCGCGACTCAAATTCGCAAGTGGATTGATACGTCGAAGGGTCGTTGACTCTCCAAAAGTGAATATCTAATTCGTGAACTCGTGTCCAAAGATATTCATTTTTTTATCAAATTTCATTAATTAAAAAATTAATTTTCATTAGTGAATTTAATCCAACTCAAAATAAAATTTAAATTTTATTTATTACAAATAAAATAATTCTAAATTTATTCTATTTTATATTGAACCTTTAGTTTTGATTAAAATCGAATAATTGAGTTGGTTAGAAATGAAAATCATTCATTGTGAAAATAAAGCAATTCAATTAAGTTTTGTTAATTTCATATTTTTCGAAATTCAGTTAAAATATAATAAAATATTGTAAATAAATATAATCTACGAACATTGTAAAGAATAATGATTATTAAAAAAACACTGGCTAAAATCGAATTAGTGAATTGAACACAGATGGACATGAAGGGACGATGACTCTTAGGATCCAAAGAAAAATAAATGGGAAAATTCGTAGAAATACATTTATTCATTTACCAATTTGAATAATCGAAATAATTGATTAAAAAAAATAACTTAGTAAACGCGAATCAGTTAATGGTAACTTGAGGAAATTAATTATGGTTTAACGAGTTCATACATATTTTTTTACTCGTAAAAAATGAAGAATTCGAGGTAAGACTTTTCGTTTGACAGGTTAACAGTTTATAAAATTAATATTCGATTGATGAATTTTAGAACACAATACATTAGTCAATTTTATAGCAAGTAAATGAATGAATGAATGGATAATAAATTGAGTTATTAATTTGAATGAATTCACGGATAAATGAATTTCAAATTACGTACATGTTTTGCGCGAGTGATCTTGTATGAAATTATGAAGTGCATTGATACTTTGAAAAATCGATAACTCCGGACGTAAATCGAATAGAGCGGGTATAAAAAATACAAATAAATTCAGTAGCGAAATATCCTGTAAAAATATAAAACGCGCGAAACAGAAACGAAATAAATTCGCTACTGAAGTTTCTCATAAACGTGCGTTTCACCACTGAAACAGATAAACAAATGATTTAATTAACAAATCATATAAACGTAATGGAAAAATTGAAGATTCATCAAAAAGCAACTCAGTTGAACAAATAACTTAATTAATAGACAAACTAGTCAATTAATTAATATAATCACTCATTAATAACCATTAATTAATATTGTCTGTCAAATACAAAATTTATTTAAAAAATATCAAAAATATCGACACTACCAAAAATTGTCTACAAAAAAAATAAAAACACCGTATGAAATCAGTAATTGATTAACGACCGATCGAAATAATTTAAAAATTAAAAAAAAAAAAACAGAAAAAAATATATACGACACAGCCGAATGAGAATCTTCGAAGAGCTCTTGGAGGATTGATTTTCGAAACTCGTCGAGGCCTCGTTTTCGCCTCCGGTTGTTCGTCTCGTGGAAATCCCCCACGGAAAAGTCCACTGATCCTTCGGGTGTGCGCGAGAACGGCGAAGAGTCGCGGGGGTGTCGAGGGGCTTGGATAGCGGCGGAACTAGTCTAGCTAGGGCCTCGCGATCACGATTCCACCAATTCCCGGCAGTTCGCAACCTCTCACGTGCGTGTATTCCGCTCTCATAAATAATCCACCCGCTTGGCTTAACGCGATCGCCCAATCTCGCGATCTCCCGCGTCCGAGCTATCATTTTTTTCTTTCGGTCACGTTAAAACGCACGAACGAACTCCTCGATTGTTATTTTGCCCCGCAACTTTTTCCGACGTTTACGAAAGAAAGAGAAACCGAGCAGACCAAAAAGTGGAGGTCCACAAATGAAGATTGGTGAACGCGAGTTCGAGGACAATCGTGAGGGAAATTTTCCGTCGTGTAACCACCAAACGAGAAAACCCAAACGCGATCGTTTCTTCGCGGCTTTTCGTGACGTTTACTCGTGACAAAAATTTAACGGTCGGAAACGAAGGAAACCAAAAAATCGTCCCTTTCGTCTTTTTCGCTTTCAATCTTTTTTTTTATCCCTTTTATCTATTTTTTTCAAAAAGCTTTATTAGCTCCTTAGTATCAGTTTAAAAAATATTTTCTATTTTTGTTTAATTTTTAAAAAATCTCTTTTATTTTTTCTATCTTTTTTTTATTACCCTTTTATCTTTGCGTCTTTTAAAAATGTATTTGATTGGCTCGTTGCCTCTTTGTATCTCTCTTTTATCGTTGCTGTCTTCTTTTCTCACCTTTTTATCTTTTTTTCACTCTTCCACCTATATCGCAAATGTTTTTTACCTCCCATCTTCTTAATATATTCGATCTCACTTTGATCCTTTGTGCTAGTTTTTCCGAGATATATTTTCTAGCTCCTTCTCACCTTTGTTTTCACGTATTTTATCCCATTTTTGCATACACTCTACCTCTTTTTTTCTCGTATCAATCAATATTATTCCTTTTCAAAAAATATTTCTTACCTCTATCGTGAAAAAAATGTACTTTTTATAAATAAACTTTTTATTTGCATTCGTCCCTTCCGTCCCTTTCTTTTTTTTTTATAATTCCCCTTCATCAACTTTTCGTGACGTTTTCGCGCGTATTTTCGTTTCGTCTGCTCCCTCGCCCCCTCCCCTTTAATTTTTCTCCCCTTCTCTATCCGAAGAAACCGGAAACGCACGTGCGTGAGCGCGAAGGGAAAACAAGTGAACGCACTCCGCTGGCGAGTGCAAGGATAACGAAAAGTGCACGGATAAGAGCGAGTGACCGTAACGGCCATCTCACAGCGTACGTTTAAAAGCCACTGACGTATCACTTCGTGGACCGCGCGTTCGCAGTCGGCTCGGTCCGTTTGCGCTCCTCGCTCGGAACAGGGTGTATCGACCGGCGCACGGTTGTCCGGGCAAGCTCCTCTTCCTGGTGTAGACCGAGTGCGGGAGGGGGGTCTCGAAAAGGCCCGGGTGGGGTGGGGGTGGGGGTATAATCGTATCTTTACATATGTAACGTACATTAAATATATAGTACATACACTACTGAATCGAGGAACGTCCTTGAAGTTAGCGATCCTTAAAACGCGACCCAAATGATCTCACAATCGTTTTTATGTGGCTTTAAGTTGTTCAGGTTAAGTGGGTCAATTTGATAAATTATTTTAATACAAAAAAAAAAACTTGCTTGGTTCAATGTTCATTTTATTCGTGAAAATGTTTATAGAATTTATTATTTAGAAATAAAATACTCGAGTGTTTAATTTTGAATACATGTTTTTGTATTATTGAGATAATTTTTAACGTGTAAAAGTAACGATTGAATGAGAATAAATAATTATTTACATGAATGGAAAATAATGATTTCTCATGGTGTGAGAATTTCTCGTGATTTATTAATGTACGATGGGAAAATCGGCTTTTTCTTAAAAGGTTCGAAGTTGACCTTCATACGACCAAAATAGTCAGAATCAAGGTCAAACTCCCATTGTCACATTTTTCTTCTCTTCAAACGGACAAAGTTTCATTTGAAACGTTTTACGTTATAATTCATATTTTCTGAGATATAAGGCTGTAACACTTGATCCTGGACACCCTGTATATGTCGTGGAAAAGTATACTCGGGACGCTAATATTCATCCCGGAAAACGTGTGACCTTGATTATTCCGAGCTACGAATAAAATAAGTGCATTTGGCACATCCAAGAGCGGTATACGTATATCATCTTGGACACGGAGACTCGACCACGTGAGCCAAAACGTGCATCCCTTTTTTCGCGAACCCAACGCGATCGCCCTTCCCTCGAGAGGCCATCTCTTGAGACCCGCGTATTCACGCTGGCCAAAAAATTGTTGGCCGGAAAATCCGTGCCCCTTAATTGCACTCGTTTCTAGATATCGCCTTGATAGCTCGTACTTTTTTTTATCAACCATCTTATCACCCTGGAGACGTATGATAAACGCCGTCGAATCGATAAATTTTTGTTTTTTTTTTTCCTATTTAGGAACCGTTGATTAACGTAATTTTTATCATAAAAATATAGAGAATTTACAAATTGAAAAAAAAACATTAATTGTTTTATTTAATGAAGAACAAGGCCTTATTATTAGCCTAAATTATTATGTTCTTTCCTTTCCTATATTTCTTGTTTTTTGAATTATTTTTTGTATTCCAGCAGTGATCCTTTTTCTTCCTTCATTACCTCTATTTTCTTTCGTTGAGCGTGTTTCTCCATTCCTTCAGTTCGTTTCTTCTTTCGAAAACTACGATTTTCTTTTTATCTTCCATCAGCTATTTTTTTTCAAATATTTTTATTTTTCTTCTTCTGTTTTCCCCATTTTTTGTTTTTCTCTTTACACTTCTTTTCTTTTGTTAACTCCGTTGAGCTTTTTTTCCAACAATTGTTTTCTTTCGCCCTTTTATTTTTTCGTTCCCTTCGACCTAATTATTTTCCACCCTGGCCTCTCTTTCTTTCCTAATTATTCATTGTTCTTCCATGTTGAAGAAAGATTTTTAATGCCATCCAGAAATTTTCTCCCGGAGTTTCCACGACGTAATTAAGGGTGCGAAACAACGGTCAAAGATTTTTGCATTTTAGAGCGTGATCTATATGAATTCTTCCTTTCTCTGGGGGTACTAATTGGCGGCAGGCGCGAGCACGAGAACCGTAGTATCGACGGGGCAGACCGGAAGTAGGCTAATGAGCAGCCGAGTTGTTAAAACGTGCGTACATATCGCAGCAACTGTTGTGAGCATTCCTGTGCCTATGAGCCAAAGAATTGTGGAGAAGGGTGGCTTATATTCGGCTGGTGCATTGTACCAACTCGCGCAATGCGAGGCTGCTGCGGGCCGCGCGATAACACTCTAATTAATTCACTTTCGAATAACGTTTATACAAGGTGGCTCGAAAATTCAAACCCAAATAAAAAAACAATGTTTTTTTTTCATCAGTGCCTGCTCGAATCACTTGAATAAGTCGGCGATCCTTTTTTACCTTTCGAAAAAAGGTACCATTTTTTTGAATCGTTTTTGTGTTTTTAAATTATTTGTTCCTTTGTTTTTTTTTGTGCATTTACTTTTCTGTTTTCTTTTATTTGGGCTTTTGGAGGACTGAATCAAAAATACAACGAAAAGGGGTAATTGATAAATAAAGTAAAAGACGTGCCAAAGTCGATGTAAAAATTTTCAGCTTTTTTTTTCAATCATCGAAATTTCCGTTCAATTTTCGTACTTTTCGAAACAGTCGTTTTACCCTCATTTAATCTATTTTCTTTCAGTAAATATAATCATTATATTGATCTTTTCTAAGTTTCACCAAGTATTTCCGTTTTGAGTTTTGAACACACGCAGGTCTTTTTCGATCGAGTATTTTACAAAGCACGAAAGTCAAACTGAAAGACGTTCTTATTTTAAACAAAACTTTTACAATATCGAGAAATTCTCAAGGTCTATAAAAATATACAAAATGGAGGCTTCTAATAAAAAAATAACCAAAGTTAAACTCCTCACGGCTTGACCAATTACACATTCGGTCGAATCCCTATGCCATCTCCAATTTCATTTAATTCGCATACGAGGAAATTTTGAAATTCCGAGACTGTAAAACCGAGACACTCTGTATACCCGGAATGAATCGCGAATAGTCGATAATACCGAGAGAATCGGCTGATTGAACAATCCTGAGTTTTGGGTAACGGTCGAACGGCTCATTTGTCAAAACAGCGTTATTGAATCTTCGACCTCGTTTACGCAATTCATCGAGGTTACAATTCCCCCCGCCCCCTCCGCCGCCGTCGGCGACTCGCGTAATATTGCAGGGTTCATCGGAATTTCAAAGGTTTAATCCACTCAGCGATGACGTTTCGACAAAATGAATTTTCCTATCCCGCATGAGGCTGAAACGGATCATGGCGCGATATCGAAACAATCCTCGTGAATTGTCAAACGCGCGACAGTAGAATGCAATTATCGCTGAATAAATACCGATCGATTGATCGAAAAAGTTCAGCCTCGGATTTGGACACGAATTTAAAAAATAATTTTTTGGCGAATATTTGTTTCCGTTGAAGTGAAGGATTTCAAAAAGTTCGCGCGCTTTACGAATGATGGTACGTGGGTAGAACTTCGTCTCGTCGGGTCGTGGAAAATCTCCTCGCTCGACGGTCGAGACACACGAATTTTTTCTTCGTGCTCGGTACTCGGTAAACCAGAGAATCTTACTTACCGACGGTGGGAAACACCATCGGTAAGTAACAAAAAAACTTCCACGGGAGATCACTATGTTGCTCGGCGCTTAACTTTGAATCTTATTTTTCCTCCGAAACGAAAAAAATGAAAAAAACATGATAGTGGGGAAAGCTGAACGAAAATTTTCAAACCCTATTCAATTTTTTTTCATGATAAAAATGATAAATACGTATATAGGAAAGATAGAAAATTATTGGAAAAACCAAATCCGGAAAGTTAATAATCAAGGAATTGAACCAAACTGAGCCATCACTCTGGCGCTTCTTCACTAACTTTCGAATTTTTTTTTCAAAATTCAAGAAGATACAGATAAATCTACGGCCGAGTCCAAAACAAACCCCAACTAATAATTTATTTATAAAAACGGTAAGACGAGCGCCGAATAAACTGTAAGAGAAAATAAACAATAGAAAAAGAAAGTGGGAATTTTCAACGAGAGTGTGAACGAGCCACCGCTTCGTTGCCCTTTACGCAACTTAAAATTATTTCATCCAAACCGAATAATCGGTGGCGAATAAAAAATTAAAAAAATTAGAAACACAAAATTCACCAAAAAATCCGAACTTGACAATAAAACGGGCCATCGATAAGTGACCCTTCACTTATCGTCATACGATCTTTTTCCAAACCAAAAATAATTACAAAAAAGAAACTATTTACGACGACACCCAAACGAACCCAAACAAATGTTAATAAATAGAGTGAGACGAAAAGAGAAAAGTTTAACAAAACGAGAAATTCGAACGCGACAATAAACGAGCCTTACGTGCGAATCTTCGACAAATATTTTCTCGATTAATCTATACCTATATAAAAATATATAAAAATATATATCTATATAAATGAAATATATATGTATACACGTATACAACGTTTTTTATCGGGGCGAATTTTGAAAAATCGAGTTTGCATAAAATCGTTAATTGAGAAATAGTTATTCGATAATACGTGTCGTGAAGAATTTAAAGAGAGTGAAGCTAAAAGTGGATCCGTGATCGGTGGTTGATCATCGAGTCTCGATATGCCCCCAATTGTATCGACGAATCCAGCCATGTGCTCGATTTGTGCACGGAGCAAGAAGCCCCAACACGCCAAGAAACTCGTGCGCTTCGATTCCATCGTCGATACATTTTCCATATCGGATTTCAATCTGAACGGCAATCAAGGGGTAAGCTTTCCCCCTATCTCCGAGCACTATTACGGTCACTTCAGTCGCTGGAAAAACTTCGAGCGCGTGCACGTCAACGATAAACTATCGCGGTCTATGTTTCAATGTCTCTGAGAAAGTATTGAGATGGAAAAACAATTCTACATTTTCGAATGCGAATAAACGTACATCGTAAATTTACTAGATTCCAAGCTGGAAGTTTTCATGGACGTATGCAGTCAGGTTATCTTGGCAGACGAATGCATGTGGAAACCAAAACATAAACAAAAACTAACCTAAACAAAAAGCAACCCAAATATAAATTTACCCAAACAAAAATCAATCCAAACGAAAACCAACTCAAACAAAAATCAACCCAAACAAAAATCAATCCAAACGAAAACCAACTCAAACAAAAATCAACCCAAACAAAAATCAATCCAAACGAATACCAACCCAAACAAAAATCAATCCAAACGAAAACCAACTCAAACAAAAATCAACCCAAACAAAAATTAATCCAAACGAAAACCAACTCAAACAAAAATCAACCCAAACAAAAATCAATCCAAACAAAAATCAACCGAAACAAAAACTAACCCAAACAAAAATCAACCCAAATAAAAATCAATCCAAACGAAAATCAACGCAAACAGAAATCAACCCAAACAAAAATCGACCCAAACAAAAATCAACCCAAACAGAAATCAACCCAAACAAAAATCGACCCAAACAAAAATCAACCCAAACAAAAATCGACCCAAAAAAAATCAACCCAAACAAAAACCACCCCAAATAAAAATCAGCCCAACACAAACTACAATTTTTCCCTCGCCCAATTGATTTCCAATCCAACTCTTATAACTTAAGTAGAGTGCATACGAAATCCATCATCATTATTACGTACCCTACCGCAAAATAATTCTAACCGAAACCCAAACCAAAATTTCAATATCCAACCCTACCGCTAGTTGGCCGTAATATGCAACCACCCGATTAGCAATACCAGCCATTCAACGTAGATCGAATTCCTCTTTTCCCCACTAAATGTATACAATCCTTTGAATGTTGCAGGTAAGAGTGGCGTCTTCACGACATCGCAAGTCGTCTGACAAATCCGTGAGTAGTTTGCTAGACTAACACCAAAAAAAAAAAGCAGAACCTTGCGAGCGAATAAACCCTGTAGGATGTTGTTTTTTTTTGTATTTTATGTTTGTGCAATCTTGTGTACAAACCGGTCTGTAATTCTCGTTCACCGTCTGGCTCTTGCATTCGTAAATGGAGATCTTTGAGGGAAAATAGAAAAATGATTCGTTGAAGTTTCACTGGAGGAATATATGAGAAACGGGATGATTTCTCTCCCCCTGAATGTGGCTCTCTTTCATTCGAGATCGTTCCAGCAGTCGGATATGATGAATATGGCTTTCAACCTCCCCCCTCCCCCGTCGCTATATTCACTCAGGGTATATACTGAAAAAAAAACTGGGGCTCGATTCATCCCAAAGAGACACGTCGTACTCTTCGAGACCAGACAATTTTTTATCGAAACTATTTCAATAAGGCGAAAATATAGCGATAAAGGATGTGTTTTTTTGTTTTATTAGTTTCTGTCGCGTCGTCGCGAACGG